>VZTM01002136.1:73314-132308 GCA_013400555.1 Jacana jacana
CTGGAGAACAAGGCTTATGAGGATCGATTGAGGGAGTTGGGGTTGTTTAGTCTGAGGAAGAAGAGGCTGAGGGGAGACCTCATCACTCTCTACAACTGCTTGAAAGGGCACTGTAGAGATATTGGTGCTGGTCTCTTCTCACGGGCAATGAGCGACAGGACAAGAGGGAATGGCTGCAAGCTGCAGCAGGGTAGGGTTAGGCTAGACATTAGGAAAAAATTTTTCACAGAGAGAGTGGTCAGTCATTGGAATCAGCTGCCCAGGGAGGTGGTGGAGTCACCCTCCCTGACTGTGTTTAAGAGCAGATTAGATGTGGTGTTGAGGGATCTAGTGTAGGGGAGAACTTGTAGAGTAGGGCTGATGGTTGGACTTGATGATCCCAGGGGTCTCTTCCAACCTAAATGATTCTATGATTCTATGATTTGTATTAGAACCATGGAACATGTTAATAATGACATCTTGAAACAGGAAAGCTCACAATCTTTGGGGTACAGCCTCACGTTTAAATTCATCCCAGGCTTGCCAAAACTTGCAAAATTTTGGAGTAAGCTTAGGTCCAACACAACATTGTCCAAGGCCCAATTCCAAGCAGAAGGTAGTAAATATAAAACTGGCTTCAGTTCTGATCAGATCTCTGGGAATTAATGATTTCCCTTCAGAAGACTGGAAACAAGCCATCTTACAACTACTATTACTAAGCCAGGTGGAACTGGCCATTTCAGCTAATTATCCATGTGGTTATCTCTGTTTGTACTCAAAGCAAAAATCAGGAGATCCTGAGGGAAGTGCAGCTAGAGGAGACCTGGAGGAGACCTGAAAGAGACCCACCTCTGTACAGATGCTCAGATGCTGATACCCTTCAGCCATGAACCAGTCTAACCATACTGACTCCTTCAATGTAGCACATTAAACAGCCTCTGACCTGCACCTGATCTGGCTCTGAGTCAAGCCTTCATGGGAAGCCTGCTAAGGACAACAAATCTTGACTGTTTATCGAGAACATCCACTTACACTATCTGGTTTTCAGGGCAGAACTACGCTCCCTGTGATGACACTGGGAGTGTGAGGTTTTATCAATAGTACTTTGTCTCCTCACCAACAGTTGGCATCCTATTGCTGGGAGGAATCTGTCAGGGAAGCTGTTGACATAGGGACACACAAGGACTTCTCCCTCCCTCCTCTCATCCAGCAGGCAGCTGGTATCTCTGAGGTGTGAGACATCCAGAGAGTAATTGAACAGCCTTGGTTTTGACTGAGAATCAACTAAGTGGTCTTTAGCCAAACTCCCTTCACAGCCCAGTCTCTTGATGTTTCTGGAGTTACACCAACAGAAAATCTAACCTCTTTTTTACTGATATTTCTGTACCAGACTGCCCTACTGCATTGCAAACAATGATGTGTGTTTCAGAATGCTAAAAACCCTCTGAAATGACTGGCTAGCTATTCCTTCTGTGAATATCACTGCAGCTGCACAAACTGATTTGAAAATGTGTGATCCCAGGGTTTGTTCTTATACTAGGTCTATAAAGAGGTTACACTGGAGAAATAGCTTGAAGAATAGTTAAGCAGCCAGCTTGAAACATCAGACACTTGCTCTCACCACCTCAGCTACTTATTCCAGAGAGGGGAAAGCTAAGACTACAAAGTCCTGATGCTGCCTTGGGTCAGGCCCTCAAAGCACTGCTGTTTCTTCATCTGTACAACATCTAAGTTTTGCAAAATTATTCTTTGGCTAAACTAAGTGAATGCTGAGATCTCTGTATAATTGTAAATACAAAGAAAACTCCGCAGCCATTTAAAATCAGGCTTCAGGATTTAAAAACTCAATGGATTTCAGCAGCAATGTGTTACCACCACAGCCAAGGTCCTCTCCATACTCTGTGCCCAAATCCTGTAGCTCTAATAATCAAGGGAATGTTTAGTCTTCCAGCTGTAATATTTCTTGCCTTTTAGGATTCATCTCTGACAATAATTAAGTCTCATAAGGATGAAACTTAAATGAGCAGTAGCCTTTGGGGATGGCATTAGAGCGCTAACTGTGTTTGTGGTTTAAATATTAATGTCAAAGTGTAATTACCATCCGCTAAGTTTCAGGCTAGTGTTTGAAAACACATTTAGCTAAGCAGGAAGAATGAGCTGTACCAGTTGGAAGCTTCTGTATGGAAAGGATTAAAACTTCAAGCCGGAACAATTTCTCAACCAGCAAAGAGCACAAGGAGACACGCTTGGTGGGTGCCCATCAGGCAGCCCCAGTGTGTGGTGGCTTCCCACTGCTGGCTGACTCCAGGCAGAACTCCCAGCTCCACACAGGCTGGAGAGGCAGAAGCCTCAACAGCAGCAATGCTATAATGTCTCATTGCAGTGGGGGTCACAGAAAAGCTGCAGCTGGGTCCCAGAGGAAGAAGCCCTATTTTCCACTTGTATTCTCTTTGCTTATTCCCTGGAGTCTGGGCAAGGATCCTGTTGAGTACTGTCCCAGTTTGAGTGACACAGGACAAATTTATCTTCCAATGCCTGGGAAAACTCTTTTAGAAGACTCTAGCATCTGAATTTGTGAAAATATTTACTTTACAGCCAGCTCTGGTGTGCAGA
This sequence comes from Jacana jacana, assembly GCA_013400555.1. Classification (NCBI taxonomy): domain Eukaryota; kingdom Metazoa; phylum Chordata; class Aves; order Charadriiformes; family Jacanidae; genus Jacana; species Jacana jacana. The sequence goes on from VZTM01002136.1 coordinate 75,907, forward strand.
TTTCAAGGTCTCAGTGGTTCTGAGCTCACCAGGTGCAGGGATGAGGAGTGAGACCCAGGCACTTGACCCAAGCTGCCATCAGGATTATTTCATACTATGAATGTCACATTCAATATAAATTAGAAAGGTTGTTGAGTTCTCTCTCTTCCTTGATAGCTGTGACCCTGAGAACTCCCTGCCCTTGTGCCAGAACCCTGAGCCCATCCCTTCCTCAGAGTGTCCCACATGGGCTGTCCCTGCTGGGATTGAACAGCTTCCTGGGATGGAATGGGCTGGGTATAATCCTTGCATAATTTACATTGGTACAGGGATCAATATTGGTTCTCTAGTATTATTAATGTTGATTTTTAGTCTTATTCTATTAAATCTGTTTATATTTCAACCCTGAGGTTTCCTTGTTTTTTTCCTGATTCCCCTCCCTGTTTGGGAAGGGGTCATTGGGTGACACAGTATTGTCTAAAAAACAATAAATTGTCTAAACAACAATAAATCCTCAAACCATAACAAGTCCTCAAGATCCCTCTGGGTCTGAGTGAGGAAGAAAATTAACTATTCATTCACTTATCACATCTGGACTCCCTGTGTAGTCTTGTGCACTGATGGAACATTTAACATTTGGCAGATTTGAGGTTGTGGAAGAAAAAAGCACAGATCACAGACACAGTAAGAGCAGAAAGGAGGTGGGGAGTGTGAGCAAACTAGGTTTTGACTGGGAGAGAAGGATCCTGTGCTTGCTGGGGTGTGCTAGGGAGAGGCTGCATTGCAGTAGAACCACAAATAGTGGGCCAGACACGGTAACACTCTATTCTCCTTCTAGGTCTTGAGCATGAAACAGGGAGAGGCTGTAAGTCATTCCACTTCATCTCTGTTCATTTCAGACAAATGGAGCAGAAACGTCAAGGCAGAGAAAGTGGAAAGAGGGCATGAAATGGAGCTGATTTTGTAATGGCTATGTTAGCCTGGCCACTGGTTACAAGCATCAATAACATACAAGCTATTCCCACTACTCCCATAGTGGGACAGAAGGAGAAAGCAAGAAAGTAGAGAGCTAATGCAAACAAATCTTACAGAGTGTTGCTCAGAATTAACTCCTTTTTCCTACACACTGCTACCCTGTCCCTCCAGGATTGGGGTTCACACAGAAAGATCTCCCCTCCCTAAAGAAAGCCTCCATCCATTAGAAATTATCCTTGTGCCCTGGATAGGATCAGGTGATCTCTACACCTTCCCAAACACCATAAATAAGGGGTTAAAGGTTATTCCTCCAACGCTGCCCTGTGCCTCTGGGGACAGCAGAGGTCTGAATGGCCACACAGGTCTGGTGGACCACAGATAAATCTTTCATTCAGCATCTGTTGTAAATCCCAAGGAATCTAATGGGATTTGGCAATTTAATCCAGCCAAGGTTTAGATGATCAAAAGAATATCTTCAAGTCAGCAGCATTTACAATGAAAGCCAGCCAAAATCTCAAAATACAGTCCCTCGGTGGGATGAAACCATTATTCTTTCTTTTTGAGTTTATGTGTCTTTATTTTTATCATCTCTCTGAGAGGAGGGGGAGGGAAGAAGACAAAGTAAATTTTAAGAGCACGGATAAATTCTGCCTTGCTCAGCTTCTGCCCAGAGACACAGCTATCTCTAACCTCTCAGTGACACATTAGCCTTCAGAGAGATTGATCAATAGCTGGATTGCTGGGAAAGACTCATTGCCAGTGCCCTAACAACCAGAGAAACCTGCAAGAGGAACTGCAAAATTAACTCTAGTTTTAAATAATTAAGGATTAGGTGAATATTTTCTTCCATTTTCTCCTATTTCAGCTGGCACCTCAGCTGCAGAGTCCTCCCTGCCTTTGATGGAGGGATTGCCCCTTTGGCTGCACCCCCCGTTCAGGCAATGTGGTCTCCTGGGTTCCGTCTCCGGCTCTCTTCTGGTTAGATACAGGATCCCACACGAACCTGGTGCCTGGTTTAGGAGGAAATGGAGTCATCCAAAATGGACAGCCTCATTTGGAAAAGGAAGCCTTTCTCTCTCCCTCCCTGTAAAACAGCTTCCTGTTCTTTGGAGAGTGCAGGGGATCTTTGCTGATGGTTGGTAAGGGGCCACGGAGCAGGAATGATAAATGACGCCACAGATTTCCTGCCAGTCCCCAGGCCCAGGCTCTTCCGCAACCCCTGAGCTGTGCCCTTACTGTTTTCTTTCACCAGGGGTCAGATCCAGCACGGTACTAAGCATTTCCTGCCTCCATCCTAATCAGGTCTGTGAGAACTCTGGAGTGAGAACAACATAAAGTCATAAAAATACTCAGTATGAGCCACCTTTGCCACAGTGACTGAGAGTTGAGGGCAGTTTATGTTTCTGAAAGGGAACTGAGCACAATACAGGATTAGGTCCTGTATGCTTTTGTTTCTCTAGTTCTTTCTCTGTTCTCTAGTTTTTCTCTAGTTCTTTTTTTTTTCTCCCTCTCCCTTTCCAGGTATCTTCCACAATGTCCCTTCTGTTCAAACCCTGTACTCTCCCAGCTGGGAGGACAGTCCTGGACAAAGCACCACATTTGCCAAGCACCATGTACATTATCTGTCTGCTCTGCCCTAACTTTATCCTGGATCAGTGTTTAAACTGACATAAAAGTGTAAACTGGCATAAACTCTGAGCTATGTGCATGGGCTAATTTAACCAAAATGCTGCCGTGTGTACCAGGGCAAGAATCAAAATCATCCTGCCCGAAGAACCAGGATTACATTGATCTTGTATAATGACTGTGGAATCACAGCTGTAGATAGCACCTGGAGATGCTTGCAGAGAAGGCAGGGACTAGAATGGTAGGTCAGGTATAAACCTTGCATCCTTCCTGCTACAGAACATCTTTCCAGGACAGAGGCAAGAAGCTACTCACACTGCACTCACTCCAAAGGTGTGCAGAAAAGTTTGCTGATACTTCTAGAGGGCTAAATTCATACAGGAAGAATTAACTGAGTGAACTTCTAACAATAAAACAAGAATGAGGTATGGCACTGCTCCCTTCCTAGCTACAACAGAATTAAACCAGCCCCCCCTCCCCCTTGCTGTCACTTCTCTGCAGGGAAAAAGACACAACACATCAGCAAAACACTGCTGTCCTGATAACCTGCTCCAGAAATTGCTGGGGACGGAAGGTGTCTCGCTGCCTGGCCTGTCTGATGATTTTCCAATCATTTTCCAAACCAATGCACTTCCAGGGCTGCTTGCTCTTGCCTGTCAACACACTGAGTGGAACAGGCATGCTTTGGCAGGGAGATTGTTTTAAACCTCATGCAGAATGGACTAATTTAATAAAGCAGAAGTGTACATAATGTCTACTGAATGAGTGGTTAGCATTGCAGTTTAACCTCTCCTCAACTCCATGGAGGAGAAAGGAGAAAAGGGATGCAGAGAAATTTAATCAATTCTCCAAAGTGCTGGGTTACACTAACTTGGGGCCACATATGAGTGCCACCCCCAGGTTATGTGAGCATCCCCTGCTCTGTATATATTTGTGCCTATAGAATCCTTCTGACTCCACTCAGAGAAAACTAACTCCAGTGAGACCAGTGGAGCTAGAGACAAATCATGCTTCTGATGAGATGCAAAAGGCTTTTCCATTTCAGTGGAAACCACTAGCAGCATCTAACAGAGATCAGAATTTAGACCAACTATCTCTGATTCTGGAATACAGGAAAACAGCAGCACATTATTAAACAAAATCTTCCATAATAAGCAGAGCTCATTTGTGCATTAGTGCAGGTGACAATCCATCAAGATGTCATCTGCCTTGACAGCTGTCACCTCTCTGAGACTGACACGTTTAGAGAGTACAGTGTTTCCTGTGCTGCTCTCCCTTGTACTGCTGGCCCATGCACACATCCTAGTCACCACCTTTCAAGCCTTTTGTCAGCTCTTATGTGCATTTTGTATTCACATCTCTCCATCTAGGTCTTTTGATTTTACCCTACAACATGACTTTTGCTGCCACTGTTCACTTGAGATTGATTTGTGAGACAGATTTTTAATGTGACAGTCATTGGGGCAGGAGCTGTGGGACAGGTCCTCTTCTGGTGCGATCTGGAAGACCTCCAGGTGCCCATGTGCCTCACCTAATGCCCCACTCCTGCCACTTCACTTTTCCACTGTATCTCTCCTCTCTTCTTCCTGCCTCTTCCATACAAGTTGTAACCGTCTCTCCACACTTTTACTTGTTTATTCCTCCTATAACTTCTTTCTTTTGAATATTAATGCCTGATTACTACCAGGCCAGGCGTAAAAGAAGTTGTCTCCAACACCTATGATGGTGTTACTTCTACAGATACTAGAGCTGAACATAAAATCAAGAATTCCAGTCAGGAAAGAAGGACAGAGTGTTTGTCACTGGGCCAAGAAATGAAATCCCCAAACCCTGTACTAGAGAAGGGCATCCTTAAGCCTGCAGAAAGGGAAACTGCAAGGCAAGGCTGGTTTAGGCAGTAAAGAAGGCCCTTGACGTAAATCATGCAGATTTTGCTTTCTTTGATACCGGTACAAATCCAGGATAAAAACCATGATTTTTCGCATTCATATTGATGCAGATATTAATAAAAATTGGTCTCTTACTGTTAGGATGAGTGCCCTGCAGCAGAACATACACTTTGTACCTGCTTCTGCTGTAGTTCCTAATTAACAGTAGGTTTATTGACCAAGGATTAGTACGGCACTTTCCCAATTCTTTTTCCTTGTTCTCTCTGTCCCTCTCTCCAGGTATCATTTATGGCCAAGGGAAGGGGAAAGAAACAGCATCAGTAATTTCTGTCTACAATGAAATACAAACTCTTCTTCCCAAGCCTCCCTGAGAAGCAAACCCTGGTTAACTAGCTGCTTTCTCCCCCTTTCACGAGAGTGACAAACACCTCCCTGACTAGTGCATCAGACCGAGATATAAACTCTGCTGAAATCGATGAGGTGGAGTTTTGGTGCTCCCAGAGCACTGTGGCTTGTGACCATGACAGACACTCAGTGGCCTTCACCGTGGGCTCTGGATGGAGTCCAGAAGTATTTTTGCACTGGTACATGTTCCTGTTGAAACAAATGTTTGTGCTGCATACTGCAGACAGCTACTGTATGAATCACTGAGAGCAAATACCAGAGTCCTAAGCCTCTTACTCCAAGAATACAGCCTCTGCAGCTTAAGCTGAAGCAAAACCTTGCCTAATTTGCTAGGGACAGATGGATGGATGTAGATATAGACATGTACATATTGCTTCTCATGTTTCTGCATATGACTCCTGAGCATCCCTATTGCTTTAGCAGGTGTATCAGAGGGATGACCAAGATTTTCCTTAATTATCAGTTTCGTATTATCCCCTTCTCTCCTGTGTTAGATCATTTGACACTCCTTCCCACTCTGTGGGATTCCCTGATACAATCTACTAAGTACAGATACAGCTACAACATTAATTGGTATTTATGCTGCAAACACTGTGTAACTACATGGTCATTTGCAAGTTGCCTTAGATCAGTCATTAATGATATTTAACATTGTCAAGTTATTACATCCATAATTGCTACAGAATTCAGAGTGCTCAGGTCCCTTGACAAAAAGGCAACCCAGAAAATTTAAACGATCCTGCTTATGCCTTGACATTATTTCAACTGGATGTGATCATTGCGGAATTCTGCATTCCCTTCTCCTGTAAAAATGAGTACTAGCAACTGATTTATCCTGTTACCTTCACCTGCAATGCACCTGGAGCCTGCCTGCAGCGTGAGCCCCCGGGCCAGCTCCAAACAGGCACACAAACACCAACAGAAGTATACATTTCAGTAGCACGGGCTTTCCAGGTGTCCTGGCTGTGTAGGGCTCACCCATGCTCACATCCATCCCACTGCTTCTTTCTCTGACTGCGTTCCCGTTGCAGCCTATCTGCTGCTCTTAGCCAGAAAAGCCAAATGACAGATGCAAATGCTAGGTTCTCTGTTATACAGTGTCAATCCAAGACTTCAGATTAGAAAAACCCCTTTATCCTGCACAAAGTCCTTTGGATGAACAGCACTTTCATCAACACGCTTCTCATTAGTGTAGTTCTGTTTGCACTGCCATGGGATCGGAGACTAGATTTTGCAAAATGGTAGAAAAGAGAACAGCTAGTTTTCATGCCCACCCCCTGCCATGGGCAGAAGTTTACTACTTCTTCTAGCTCCTTGCCTTCAACATATTTGGCTACCAGGATGTTTTTCACAGGATATCTAATTACCTCCCTAATTGTGTCTTGGGAACATCTTCTAAAGCAGCAGCAGCAGTTGGGGATGGCAGTATTGCATCTTCCCTGCCAACTCCCCCCTGCCTGCGCTCTCCATATTTGTCTCATCTGTAGGAACAAATGAGTATCTCCTATGCATTCCGTCACTTAGTGCCTGTGCAACCATCACCTTAGTGATAATGAGAATACAAGAACCCCAAAGGTATGGGGAAAGCAAAACTTTGCTAGAATAAGGCAGAATCTGTTTTCTTTTGTTGCTTCTATCTCTCCTGCATTTCTGGATTAGGAAGATGTATTTGGGGAGTCATTACTCCATTTTTCAGGCCTGCAGTGAATTTATACAGTCCCACCAGAGACGCACATGCTGTATCTTAGAAAGCTCAGCGCAGTGCATGGAACCACTCTGGCTGCTGGCCATGCTTCTGAAAGAATAATAAGGAAAAAAATGTGCTTGCTACGGGACTGCAGACCTAAGGAAATCAAAATGCTATTGATCCCAGCCCGTCCTGTTCTCATTACAATCTCTGCTAGTGGCATTGGGAGTTTTGATTAAATCCATCATTACTAGCAGGGTAAATATGTCTTTAGGTGGCATAAATCAGCAGCACTTGCCATGCCAATTTATGCCAAGTGTGACTATAGACCACCCTGGTGTTTGTTATGTGCAGAGAAACAGTATATGGGGTCAATACAGAAAGCTCCAGTAGAGCTGAGGCTTGCAGAGCATTTGTTTAACTAATCAGCTACACCATGCAATCAGTGTCTATTTTTCCTCTCCTAAATAGGCACACATGAGGGGAAAAAATGATTGTTAAATACTCATACAGCGGGTTTTAACCAACTGCAGATTTGAGAAGAAAAACACAAGTACAAATAAAGCTCCCCAGCTGCTTATGACTTTTCTTTTCTTCCGGTTGAACAAATAATCACCTTTTGCCAATAAAACTCCTCAGAAATGGCTACTCAACAAAGCATCAAAGAAGCCCAGCATTTTCAGGAGGAATTCCCCAAGAAACAGCATATGCAAAAGACAGTGAATTAAAGATTTCTCTCAATTCCTCTAGATGTGGGAAGCAACTAAAAATCTGAAATAATGAAGTCAATAAATAAATATTTAATTAATAAACTGAATGAAGAAACAAGAGCATGGCAGAATGAATGGTTTCCAGATGCTTCACCCTGGAGTCCTAAATAAAAGATAAACAAACTGCAAAACATTACCCAATCATCTCCACAGTGGTGCAAGCTTTAAAGCAGGTCTGCATGCTACAGATTTACTAAAGTGTACTGAATAAAATACCACAAATACCTTGGAGGGGGGATTACCATAACAGAGGGAAGAAAAAGGCAATATGGCATTGTTTTCCACACACAGGGAAATAACACATAAAGATGTTATATGGTTTGAAGCCACAGAACGGAGGTGATGGCAATGCTGGCAGCTGGTGCATTCGCCATTCAGCCACAGTGCCTTCTATTTCCACCTCTATTTCTTGCTTTTCTTTGGAACATCAAGCTTAAAACCATCGTCAGACTGGGAGCTGAGCTTATGAATCAAAGAGAGGATACAGTGGTATAATCTTTTTCAACCCATCTTCTTGTAAGGTGGTTTCTATTGGTTTAACTCTCCATGGTCTTTATTAGCAAACAAAATGTGAAGTACTTCCCACGCTCTGTGCGAATTCTTATGAAGGAGGAGAACGGGAGCATAAGATAGATGTGTCAGCTGGGAGGTCTAGGAGATTGGCTATAAGAATTTTAAGGAGCTAATTTCAAGAAAACAGTAATCAAGGGAAGCTGAAGGGTAGGAGAATGTCATAAAAAGAAGCAAGCTGCTTCTCTCAGCAGAAGGAACTGGGTTGATATGATTCTCTGAGGTTCCCAGATTGTCTGCACCAATTCTATAAACTTTAGGTATTACAGCAAGCCAGCTACAAGGAAGCTGTATTTTTAGAGATTATGATTGGCTCCAGATTAACTACCCACATAAATCCTGTCAGCTGGAAAATGGTTTGTTTGTTTTAAAAGAAAATTATGTAACCAAGAAAATCCAATCTTTTATCCATTTTTTTTCAGTTACGTTTTAACAACGAAGCTGGGTTTTACAATGAGTGCAGCAGACAGGCCAAAATGAGAAAGTTCTGCTAACAATAAAGCTGTAAAGGGATCCTACTATCTTCAAAGACCTGCTTCTCTGCCACAGCAAAATCCAGTGACCCTTCCCTACCTGCTTCATTCCAGGGCAGCAGAGCACTAGATAACACCTGGCACTCACATGAGCTCGCAGAAGATTTGTGTTTGCAGCAGAGTTCATTTGTGTTATAGCTCCAGCATACTCATTAATCTGACTACTGTCCAGGCACAAATCCCTTTGTTTCTGTATTGTGGTGTTAATAACTCAAACTGATTAACAAAGAAAATGAGCACAGCTAGTCTTAAATAAAGGTAAGGAAGTTGAACAATTCAATTCTCTTCGCCTCCCTGAAAAGGGAAGGAAAATGTGAGGGTTTGGTCAAGAAGAATGAGGCTCTCAGTCTGCTCTGGCTTCCAGATACAGCAAAAGTTAAAATAGACAAGTACAGGGAGTTAGGGAAGGAAATAAAACTGGGGTCCAACTGTTGGCACAATGTAACTCACTTTCAAATCCACTGACACAAATACTTGAGAATAATGAGGTTGCATTTTGGTAAAAAGGAAGAACATATGGTCTTTGGGACTATCTTGAGATGCTATCAGCTCAAAAAGTCCTGCAGTAATCTAGTCTGCCTAGGACGATGGGTAGCATTTCAGCCAGACATTGCTGCACAGCTTCCAAGAGCCTGTGGTTCACCTAAAGCAGGCCTTTCAGAAGGACTGCCGAGGTGAAACCCTGACTCTATTGAATCTGGTGCCAAAATGTTCAGTAATTTCAGTGGGGAACTTCTGCTTGAGTCTTGATTCACTGACTCAAAATAAAAGAACTAACCCTAGCTCTCAACTCTGCTAACTCTGGGCTATATTCTGCATATTGAGATCAGTAAGGACAGCTCACCAGGGTGAGCACTGGGCAGACTGCAGCTTCAGGTTCCCTCATACCCTTGACAAAAAGACCCCATTGAAAAAAAGCACTCCTCACCGTACTCTGCTGAAGATGCACGACGGGGGAGCGAAGCCCATCCTATTCATTTTCCTGCCTGCCTGCAAAAATTGGTAGTTCTTGTCAGACGTCTGTGTGAGTTGTTAAACACGCCCCACAAGTTCCCCTTAGGTGCCAGCAAAATGCTGAAGGGCCATTGTGCTCACATCTGCACTGCTCTGGAATCGTGAAGGTGCCCTTAGAAAGAAGCAACTTCATGTCTGTTAATATGGAATGGAAATCACAGGAAACCATCCCTTTCACCGCTCTATTTTCTACCCACCCTCCCCACTGTCCTCCTGTTCATACATCAATCACTGCATCTCTCTGCTTTCCTCTCCTTTTCAGTGCATAAAGGCTTTGCTCAGATGACAAAACCCTATGTTCTTCTTCCAGTCTCTGGAATGAAAGTCAATATAAAACAACTCCTTATCTCCAGCTTTAGTTTTTTTACACCTTCAAGAGTCTTTATTTTATTCCAGTAGCAAATTTTAACTGACAATTACAGCCATTGATGTGCATGCAAAGTGCTTAAAACATGTATTACCACTGCATTAATCCAGGCAGAGACTGGAAGCCAGACAAAGGCTGCCAAAGAAGACACTTGTCAATGGATTCAAAGGAGGAACCTGGGGAAAACATGCATGGAAGTAGTGGCCATTCTCTGCAAAACCTGGGGCCGCCTTCTTCCTGCCCCTCCGTTTTCAGAGCTTTGGATTTAAAAGCCACAGGTTAGAGAAACTGCATATAGGATGTAAAGCAGGAAAGTACAGCTGCAGAGGTTAAACCAGTCACAGTTAGGACATGAAACAGTGCTGCCTTCACAGAAAGAAAAGGATTTACAGACAAACAGCAAGTCTTCTCCGTTAAACTTAAACCAAACCTGATTTCCTCACAGTCTATTTGAAAATGGATGGTGATGATGGCAAAAGCAGGCTTCTCCTAGAAGACAGGCAAAATTCTGCTGTTTGGAAATGTAGAAGATGAAGACCTTTATTTTGTCTTGTTACATGGAAATTAATAATAGTAGATGAGGATTGCTGAATGCAAATTCTTCAAGGGGGAAGAATCACATCTCTCCAAGAACCCATTCCGCTCAGCAGCCTTTGGCGACAGAGAACTTTGGAGCAATTCCAGACAAATCAGGGGAATAGCAATAGCCTTTCTCTGGTTCCAGTTGGGCAGCAGTGATCGCTGCCCCAAGGTTTGCTGACAGTGTCAGGCCAGGCAAATTGGTGGTCTCAGTCATGTCTCATTTTACAAAGCTACTGAAATCACTGAAACAAGCACATGTCAATAATTCCAGGGCTGTCCCTTCAAAAAGCACTTTTGGAGTTTCGACTCCAAAGAAACGTGACTGATCTGAGCTCCTCCACCTCCAGCAGAACAATCTCTGCATTACAACCTGGCACTGGCACTCACGGGTGCAAATACTGACACAGCTCCGCTGCTCTCAGAAGAAAATGTGGGTTGATGGTAAGGCTGTATCCAGCTCACCCTCTGGCATGTCATCCACCACACATACTTTCTTCTCCTGGCCCAACATACACGTTCATGGGCCCTGGGCCATTTATCTCACCAAATCTAGACAGAAACCTGTAGGATGTTAAGGAAGAGTATGTGTCCCCCTTAATGATGGCAGGTGATGCTGTGGCACCTGACCAAGGACTAGTCACACTAGTGATGCACTCACTCTGGCAATCAAACTAAGGCACCAGTTGCTGACTTAAGTGAATCAACATTGTGAGGCTGAATTAGCCACATGCTGGCACCATAATTCTAATTGTTTTCAAATACACATTGTAATAAAAGTCTAATTAGTACATATCTCCAAATGGGAGCTGATGGCATGATGATTTTGCATTGGTAACACAAGTAATGAAGAATTACATACATTCACCTCCTACCTCTGGGATGCTTCTCTTCATACCATGTTTTGTTGGCTTTGTTGTAAAGGTTTTACACAAACCCAGGGAAACAAGAAGGAAAAAAGCCAACTGACAAACTTCATGAGATGTAATATATAGATCTGAACCTCAGGAATGCAATCCAGCAGAGAGAATTTAAATAATACAACTATAGAGCTCTGAATCAAATTTGATCCCTGCAAACAGTGTGTGTGCAGTCATGTCCTTGCTCAGCAGCGTGGCTCATGTGCACAGTTTGCAGGAAGTACAGCCATGTGCAGATGTGCACAGAGGTCATTGAATCACAGAATTGTCTAGGTTGGAAAGGACCTTTAAGGTCATCTAGTCCAACCATCAACCTAACTCTAATTAAAAAAAACCCATCACTAACCCCTGTCACTCAGCACTGTCAACAAGGCTTTTGAATCCCTCCAGGGATGGTGTCTCAACCACTTCCCTGGGCAGCCCATTCCAAGGCTTAAGAACCTTTCAGTGTATAAATTCTTCCTGATTTCCAATCTGAACCTCCCCTGGCACAACTTGAGACGATTTTCTCTTGGTGATAACCTGTGACTTGAGAGAAGAGACTGATGCCCCCTGGATACCCACTCCTTTCAGGGAGTTGTATAGAGCGAGAAGGTCTCCCCTCATCTTCCTCTTCTCCAGGCTGAACACTCCCAGCTCCCTCAGCCTCTTCTCATAAGACTTATTCTCCAGACCTCTCACCAGCTCCATTGCCCTTCTCTGGACCCGCTCCAGTACCTCAATGTCATTTTTGTGGGAAGGGGCCCAAAACTGGACACAGTACTTGAGGTGGGGCCTCACCAGTGCCAAGTAGAGGTGACAATCCCCTCCCAAATCCTACTCACCACTCTGTTCCTGATACAGGCCAGGATACTCTTGGCCTTCTTGGTCTCAGGTCCAGCCTACAGTGCACAGAAAGGCACACACTTGTGTGTGAACCCACTCATACCCACCTTGTCCTGCATGCAGTAACCCCGTAAGACACAGGCACCCCCAAACTCCAGCAAACACCATCAACCAAAGGCACGTTTACTGTAACACTGCATCAGATGTCATGTCCACTCTTCAGCCCCTTCTAACCCCAGCTGTGTGGGTCAGTGGTGAGGAGGAGAGTGACTGGCACCACAGAGCATCACTCAAAAGTTGCAGGCTGCAGGGGAAAGGCTGCAATGGAAGAGTCAGGCAACACTAGCCTTCTCCCAGCATAGTAAATACTGCACGTGGAAAGCAGAACATCAGCATGCTGAAGGATACTGGGAATTCTGGATATGCTGCCCTTCCTTCCAGTCTGACTGAGAACAAGACACAGCAAGCCCATGAACTATTGAGCTTGTGTGGTGACCTCTACAATTTGCAGCAGCCACTGCATACATTATTAATGCCACCGTCTGTACCACGAACTGATCCCGCTCCCAGCCAAGGTCAAGGTCCATTAATTATGCACTGTGAATTAGTCCAAACTGGGCAAACACAGAAACAAAACAATTTGCCATTGGGCTAGTGATCAGCTGCCCTAAAGACAGAGTAACTTGTGGAAACATGAGTATATAATATCCTGATCACACAGAGTACATGAATAAATGGTAAAGCACTTGCCAGCGTAGCCATCTCCATTTCACCCCAGAATCTGACTCATTATTGTGAAGGCAAACACAGCACAGTGTATGGAAGGGAGCGCAACCCCTTCCCAAAACTATCTGCCATTCCACTGCCACGTTTGTCTGAGCCAGCCAAGATCTATGTAAACAGAAGGGAGCCAATTAGCAGCTGATGTGAATGGTTCAGTGGAAAGTTATTATTTAAAAGCTAGTTAAGATAATTAGGGGGCAGTTTAATTAAAACATCAACTTAAACACAAAATGAATGCAGTAGCTTTCAAGCCCAGCAGGATGCACAGCTACCAGATTCCCCTGGGAGGCTGCTAAGTACTGTTTGTAGTGACTGCAAATAATAAATAAAAATATTATTAATATTCCTCTAAGCCTTAGAAATAGTAGGAGCTTGGTTCCTTTCTGTCCAATGCGTGCCCATTGCTCGGTCCCTACTGTATGCCCAGATAGTTTGAATCAGAGCACCTGCAGGATATTCAAAGGTTGGAAAGCTATAGTAACTCAACCTAAATTTTTGAAGGTCTTTGTTTAATCTGACTGTTCCTGACACCAGAGAGAACACCACTGGGATTCCCAGGAACCCTGCCCACGCAGCTGGACACATTGCAGGCTTGCTGGTTTGTGCTGCTCGTCCTTTCTCATACAAAGACCAGTGCCATGAGCAGGTTGATTATGATCAGAAATTGAACAAATGCCTTATTTTTTCTTACTCTGAAGTCAGAATATATACAGCCTAACATAAGGTGTTCCTGGGTACACAGCTGCAGAGTCCTGGTGCTCCACCAAGAGAGATGCAGAAACCTATGCAGAACTCAAGCCCATCTCTGATACTATGCACCAGAGTCACCACAGATGGTGAGGCTTTGTTTCTTTTTAAAGTTCTTTACAGCTCTTGCTATAACACTGCAAAGCATCTGATTCTGGTCTCAATAACACTGGTGCTGATTAGAAGCATCTTTTGCTCTTTCACTCTGCTCACTGCTGCAGGCAGCAACACTGAGGGTGACATTACCAGACAAACGGGGAAAAGGTGAGCCAGCTGCAGCATTTGGGGGGACATGCAGGGGATTGATCCATTGAAACAGCTAAAACCAGAATTCTACAGCAACTACAGAAGGAGATGCTCCATTTCACAGAGCAGATAATTGCCAGGGCTCCCAACACAAGAAGGGAAGGTCTCTGCAGTAGAAGATATGGTGCTCGTGGTAGTATGTGCAGGGCCGTGAGGAGCACAAGTGCCAATATTTTCTCAGCTAAGCTGTGTTATCTAATTCCTGAGCTATAGATTCTGAGTTGCCCAGGGGGAGGGAAATGCATTAATTACTTATGAATCAATTGATCTGCTGCTATTTCAAGAACATCTATCTAATGGCTCTGTAATGGAGATGATTCCCAAACAGCAGCTCCCTCATTTAACACAAGCCATCCTGCACTCCCCCTCCCCAAAGAAGAGCAGGGCAGGGGTTGGCAGAACAGGGAACTTCCAGGACATTGGGCAAACTCCTACCAGCTTCTGGCCTTGTCTGTTCTTCACCCTGTGACTGTATCCCAGCTTACTTCTTCTCCAGAAGATGTTACAGGATTTCTGTGAATGTATTCTAGGAATGTATATCTCTGTTCTGAAAAAAATTCAGAGGCAATTTAGTTTTGTTTGGTTTTTTTTTTTGTAGACGCATTTAATATAACAGGAATATCACTCATCAAAGTCTTTCTGTTACGCTGTGTTACTGGAGCACAATTATCTACCAGCACACTGTCCCCATCTTCAGCTTCTCTCCTAAATAATTAAGGTCTTTGTCAGTCATCAATTCTCTCCGTGTAAGCAGGGTCAAAAGGTAACTTGTGCTCCAGGAAGATTTGGGAGGTACATTCATAGCAAAGAAGTTGCCTGTGATGGGCAAAATCTGCAAGGATGCTTTCCAGTACCTTTCTTGCTAATAACAATCTGTCAACACTTATCAAAATTGTATCTAATCATCTCGTCTGTACTGTCTTTTATTTTCGCAAAACATCAAACTAGAAGATATTAAAGAAAACATCTAGTCTTGCACAGGTCTCTTCAGCAAAAGATATTGAAGGGTTTTTTTATGCAGAAAGTGTGTATCATTACAGCCATTTCACAAACAGGAATATGAAAGCATAGAGAGATTAGATGACTTGCTTAAGGTATAGAGCAGATTACTGGCCAAGCCAGAAACAAACTCAAGTGCCTCAAGTGTTCCTGTAATGACCTACAAGATATCAGGTAAAGATCAGCTGAACGTAAAAATCACCACTGAACATAACCATTTCTCTTCTGAAACTGTGTGTTATGAGCACTGCATACCAATGTTACATGGCAATTCAGGACAACTGTGCCTTAGATGCTATCTCTAATTCGTATCACCCAATTCAAATTCCTATCGCACGGCATGCAGCTGGCAAACACCTGAATTCAGATTTGTTCAGGACACTAACATCATCTGATTGCTAGCACAGCCTGCTTCACCAAATCACTGGGGTTTCTAGTTTACACCCATCAATCCAACAGGGCTCCCAGCAGCACCACAGCTCCCACCCAGGAACTGCATCAGTCCGCCCTTGAGCTCAGTGAGCGGGGATGTTCAGAGAGCCTGGATGGAGAGCGGGCAGGGGAGCAGCTGCGATAAGGGCCAGCAGAGCGACAGGGCCAGCAGCTCACACACACACAGCAGCTGTGGCTTCGTTCTGGGGAAGAGCTGCAGCTGTACAGCAGCTGGGCAACGAGAGGGAGCAAAGCACTGATTCAAGGGACTGAGGCAGAGGCTGAGAGCAGCCATGGTTTGGGGCAAAGACAGACACTACACCGCTGGTGGCAAGGAGTGAAAAGAAAGGACTGGCCTTGATCTCTGTGTCATCTGAAGTACCCCTAAAGGAAAGCATCAGGATTAGAGGGTTAATAAAAGCACTGTGCCCCGTGGCCTGCAGCTGCTGCCTGAATTGATCCAGCTTTGCCCATAGCGACTCGCTGTGCGAGCACAAGCCATGCATGAAACACGGGTTCAACACTGCCCTAGATGGCAGTGTGCCACTTACTGCATCTAGTGACAGTCACCGTACCGGCCCTTGTTCAAGAGGAGCAAGGGCTGAAGGGGAAGCGAAGGAACTCATCACTGCAGATCTAAATGAATCCGAATAGCATTTGCATTTCATTGAGATTTAATAAGATAGTTATTGTTTGTTAATTACGTGCCAATTGATTACTGCAGCAACATATTTATTGAAGAGGAATAATTCAGCTGAAGATGCATATCCTCCTCATCAAAATTGAATGAAGCAGATTCAAAGTGATGTTGTGTCATGGAGCATACATTTCCTGTTTGATACACACACTTTGGAAAAATTTCTACAATCTGGAAGACAAGCTGCTCTGTTCCACAGCACCCTGCGCCCAGGAGGAAGTGTCACCCATGAAGGACTTGGTGGAAGATGCTGGAAGCTTACGTACGAGCCTGCAGATCCTGAAAGCCACAAATCTGTGCTCTGTGAGGAGTCCCTGTGGTGCTGTACAGCAACTTTTACCAAGAAAAGATGTACAAACAGGCAAACATACAAATAAATGGAAAAATACATAGAAACTCACTTCCAAAACTGGAAGCTGAAATCCTGAGAGTCATTGTTCCCACCCATTTTTCTAGTAAGAAGCAAGTTCTGAGTTCTGCAAGACTCCACAGTGATGTGGAGCAGAAGGTCTGGCAAAGGTCACCCCTACAAAAGGCGAGGGAAAGGCAGAGTTCGCAGCTCGTGCCAGTTCTGGAAAGGGAGTGTGGGGTATGTGGGGACGGGGAAAAATTAAAACCCATTTGATGAATATGAGAAACTAAATGATCCTCTTCATTATGGCCTTTGCACATAAGCAGCTGCAAATCAGAGGACTGCTCCAGCCGGGAAATGTCAATTGTATGGAAATGTCATCTTCATTGCAGAGCTCTCCTGGGGCTGCTGGGAACTGCAACTCAACTGCATTAATTTCCATCCCTCTTTCTCCATCTCACTATCTCTTTTATTTTCCAATCTTTTAACCTTTATACAAAAAACTAAAACCAACCACCTTTTCTGCATTGAGTAAAACTTTGTAGCTATAATTGTGCAGAAAGGTTAAAGAGTTTCAATTAGAAAGGTCGCTCCAGGATCATTGTGCAGCTGGATTCACATGCTGGCTGCTGTTTCGAAAGTTAAAGATAGCACTGAAGAGTTTCCTGTGCCAGGGCTGACACCTCCAGCTCTTCCAGTCCCACCAAAAATAAACTTTCAGTCCTTATTTTTCAAATAGTCCAAAGGCTCACAGCTCTCAGGAGGTTTTCAAAAGGGAAAACTGTAACTTAAGTTCAAACAGAAGACCGGCTCAAGAGGAAGAAAAGATATATAAAGCCAAAGACAATTCCCTAAGGGAGGCCACTGCACTCTTGGAGGTGCCTCCAAAACAACTCAAGTGTTAATCTGGAGCTTATGTCACCTCCAAAGCACCCACAGCATGAGACCAAGTTCTCATGCAGGTGGATCTAACCTTGCTCCTTGGGCTCCCACTTCCTGCATTCTTCAATTCTTTGTCCCTACCCTAGCTAAATACCAACTTGTTTCATAGGAAAAGAGATGAATGTATTCTCTGGTGTTGAAATGAGGGAGGAACAACAAGGTGCACAGAGGGGACAAGCGTATGGCTGGTCAGGAGAGGGGGATTATGTGAATTACAATTGATTTTCCACCGTTAATGAACCATGAAGTGCTTGTGATTGCATCTTGAAGAGATTTATAATTATTCATCCAATCTCAGAAGATAATTAAACTTCATTAAACACAGACATGACAGGCTTGCATAGTAACGAATAAAGCCCAGAGCAGGCTCCTGATAGCAGAGGGAGATACAGCGTTGGGAGAAGATAAGGAGAATCAGGGGAAATGAAAGAGAGGTTCTTCACTAGAAACAGGTCTTGTCCAAACAAGAAATTGCTGGCCTCCATGTTTGGTTTTCTTTTCACCTCTTTTTCCTCTGTTTTTAAGGGTTCTTTTCTTTCACACATCATTATCAGATCATCGCCTTTGCCTGGCACTAAGAGTACCCTCTATAATACACTTACCCCTTCCACAGCAGTTGCTGTGTGAAAATGTTCTGGTGCTTTAGAGCTAGTGGGGAGTGATCTTTTTGCATGTTTACCAAAGTGGCTGTGAGGTACAAAACACAGGCTGTGGAAGGAGCTGGAGAGAGGCAAGGGGAGGCAGTACCAGGAAGATGCAGTTCATCACCACATGGATCAGAATTCCCAAATAGTTCAGCATTTGAGAGATCAGGGGAGTGCTTGCCTCTTTCAATTAGTCTGGCCTTTGCTTGTGACCATGTGAAAATTTAGCCCATACAGTCTATATTCTAGAGATTTGTTAGTGTCGTGGTTTTGACCAATCGGACAGATGATGACCCCTCCTCCCCCCCCTAAGGAAAAGAGAGGAGAGGAAAGGATTAAGAGATTCAGGAGTTTAGATAAAAACTAAACTACTTTAATGAAATATCAATAACAATAATATAATAAACAATAAAAAGAAAAATTAAAAAGAATATAAAAGAAAGGATAAAGAAAAAAGTATACAGTCTATACAAAACCGTATCAGGCTCCCAGGATGACGATCACGTCACCAGCAGCACCAGTGAACGTCCCAGGCTGGACTCGGTGACCGGCAGGAGCTGGATTCTAGATCAGGATCAAAGGCAGAGGAACAGACAGGGTCCTCCTCAGACGTCGGCCATTGAAGGAAGAAAAAAACTAACAACCCTTTGATCCCTCAGCTTTTTTTTACTGAGCATGATGCGGATGGGATGGAATACCCCAATTGGCCAGTTTTAGGTCACCTGACAAAATTACCTGACCTTGGTTGTTCTAGCAGTAAGTATAAGCAAGGGCCTCTCTGCACCATCCCTTGGTATAATCAGGTCTTATCACTGGGAGACAAAACAGTCTCTGAACAATGTGCTGTTAATTTCAGACTTTAGTTAGTTAGAAGAGGCCCAGCTAAAAAAGTAAAACTACTGAACAGAAAATTGGTTTGTTTTACCTCAAACCAGGACAGTTAGGATATAATGGAACACATACTATGGGCTATATGATATGTTCAATACTGGTGTAAATTATGCCCTCATTGGGTACAAAACATTTGAAACAGATAAGGAAGAATCCAAGAATATTTCAGAAGAGAAACTTATTCATCAAAGAAGAAACCCACTGGAGAAAGAAAAAGCTAACAATAATGTGCACTGCTGAGGATCAAAGGAATCATGGCCTGCTGGTAGTGGTAACCAAAGCCATTAAACTGGAATAGCATTTGCTCAAAATGCTATTTTGTTATTTTGGAGCTTCAGTGATTACAGTGCCCCAACTCAGGTAAACACCTGCATCTACAAAAGCAGTCAAAGGAACCACACATTGGAGTACTCTGTCTCTGCTCCTGGTAAGCCAAAAAACACCCTGCTGCCTTGGCTTAAGGTGATCTCCCTTCCTCTTGCATTTACACTGAATTCCCACAGAACGAAGGAGAGGTCCACCTTAGGTTCTCTCCAGCCCCCTTTGATTTACAAAGGGTCATCCAGCTTCAAGCTCAGCCACGTACAAGACTGTTGGGGCACTGCTACTACTGCACAGCTGCTAGTTAGTGCTTACAAAGCAAGAATGGGCTGTGTTTGCAGGGGAAATCAGCCTAGAGAGAAGGACAGAAATCTCAGGCTTGCCCAGTATACTTTCTCATCCTCCCCAAGGGCTATTGTTTCATTATTGTCCTCCTAGAACTGAACATCAAGAGTTTTCAGGCCCGAGGCAATCTGATTTTATTAAGAATTGGAAATGTTGACAAAAAGTTAAAAGGACTCAGAGAAGATGCTTCTCCCACCAGGATGACATAACTTTTCTGAGCACACATGCTCTGCAGAGCGCCGTGCATAGGGGATGAGACAACGCAGCTCGCACTATATTTCTAGCGTGAACATCTCTTTCCCATCCACACCCAGGGGAACAACTGAGCCCTACAGCTACATCTCTCTCATCTCTCCTTCATTTTCTATTCCTACCTGACAAAACACTTCCTCTGTCCCTCGCCTCAGATAGAATTTTAGAAATAAAGGTCTTCACTATCATAGTGTAACTTAAACTGTTCTAGCTAACATTTCACAACATTAACACTGCCAGAGATGCACAGTGTATGCAGACCAGCACAATAATAGGTATAGACAAAATGAGGGATAAACAGGCAGACACACAAGTGGAAATTAATCACCTGAGAACTGTTCCTTATTTTCTCCCCTAGAAAAAGTCTTTTTGTACAAATCCCAGAGTCTCTAGCACAAAGACAAGGATTCGGGTCTCTCAGACCTGATTTCTAATTGGTACAGTTTAGCTAGAGAAATCTCATTCACATAACTCCATCAGTTTAATCATTCTGTGAGCCAATTAAGCTAAACTGATTTAATAAAGGAGCAAACCAGTCCTGCTGTATATACCCAGAGTACTCGCTCCAATGGAACTGAATGAATTTCAAATCAGTTTCATAAAATCTGTGCAAAGCTTGCAGAGGGATTTCCGGTCCTTTCAGAGAAGAGAAAGACTGAAGGGAGACTGTCTCCACCCAAGACCCTTCCTGTCTTGTTTTGCAATCAATCACAGGTCCCAGCTTTGCAATGAATGAGGTTTCCAAAGGCAGCATTTACTCTGGCTCTCACCCCTGTGCTGTAGCACCATGTGTTTTACAGCATTGTCAAACATAATGATTCCTACCTTGGAGAGAAATTGGGTCCCGTTTTATATTTTATCGCCTCAGAAAGGACATTTTTTACTTTCCACAGTCCACACTTGGCAGCAACAGCCCCATAAATCTTGCCAAATGCTTTTTGTTGATATATTGTCCAGCAAGAAGTCTGTGAGGCTGGGGCCAGCATGAAGTAAACAAGTTAATGGCCTCCTGATCCATGTCCGAAGAGGGAGAGCAGCAGGGATAAGTAGTGCTGCAAAGTCACTGCAGACAAAGTCCAGCAGCTGGTGGGTGAGCTAAGAGACCACTGGGAGTTGTTTTCCCACACTTCAACCAGAAGAACATGCAAGTTGTGGTGCTTCTTGGCCCTCATGAAGGGGGGCCTTACACCAGAAGACTTACCTAGCCATGGTGCCAGCTCTCTCTGCCAGCCCTGGTGTTTGCTGCAAGAGCTCTGGCTGGTTCTGACGGGGGCATGACTGTGGGGAAACCTGCAGAAGCCCCACGTGCCAGCAGACTCATGGAAACCAAGATAAAGCAAAATAGGAAGGAACAGAAAAGCAAGAACATACTTGTGCTGGTGAATGCATCTGCAGAGGAGCAGATTTCACAGCTGAAGGGATAGAATGCACTGGAGCACGCAGTGTGAGCACCGAGGAATGAATACAGGTGGGACACAACACCCTGTCCACAGGGAGGAATCTTGGTGCAGCTGCTGTGCATGCTCTCTGGTTGAAGGCTAAGCATGTGGGAGACTGTTAGATGTAACTGTGCTGGACAGGATTGTAAGCACTTCCTACAAAGTAGATGTAGATGTTTGTAGATACAAGAGCACATTTTGGTACATGTGTTTCTAAATTTAAGAGGACGGTGACGGAAGGGAAGATGCTTGTTCTTGCATTATGGGAGTATCCAAAATGTGCACTGTACATGTGTTAGTTGGTCCAGGGGAAGGGGTGTATGTAGGTGACATACTCTACTTGTGTATTAGCACATGCACATACAGATACACACAGCTGTCCCTGAGCCAAGCCCTAATTTCCAATAGATTTGTCCTTTGCGGGTGATGACGGGGCCTCTGCCTGAGAAAAGAGATGTTCAGCTTGATTCCTCTGGGCAGCTAATGAGCCGCTTCCCTCCTCTCTGTCTTTGTCCCTGTGCTCCTCCCTGAGCTCCAACAGCACTTTGTGTGTAATGAAGAGATAACGCCATAATGACTTGATATGTTACTCTCAGCCCAGTCATAATGCCTTGGAACAACTAACTGCCACTGCACAAGGGCTCTACAACTCAGCTGGTCGTGTCCAGTGAATGGAAAGTCCCATATTCCTCTCTAGCCACAGGGCCCATTCAATGGACCTTCGTCATGCAAAACAGAACCAAATCTCATAGTGCCAGATGTCCCAAGCTTTACTGTCCCCACACTTCTTCTCCAGCCATGGGGCAGGAATGCAGTCCTACAGACACAACCTGTGCCAGTCACTAGGGTTGGCTGGGATTCCTTATGAGCTGAAAATGCTTCCAAAGCCTCAAGAATAAAAATACTGCTATCCCTGGCTGGAAGCATAATGAACAGGAAGAAAGATTGATTGCTATGGCTGTAATTGAGAGGCTTTGATAGCCTCATAAGCCACAAGAGCCAAACCAGAGTCCTGATGTGGAATTAGTGGCATGGCCTCCCTCCCTGCACCCTGCCACCTTCTCCTGCTACAGACAGCACCTCAGGATTCTGAGCACGCAGATGCCCTGCTCCAGGCTTCACAGGCTACAAGTCATTTTAAGGGGAAATGGAAGAAATGAGCTTCCCACAGATGAGTGTGATAGAAGGCTTAGGGACTGACTACATGTGAGAAGGAGCAGGAATTGGCAAGCTGCCTCCCACTCTGTGCCTCACCTCCCACCCTCTGCCACACCTGATTAGAAGGTGTCTCTCCACATTCAACATAGCATTGCATCTATTTATACTCTGTGAAACATGTGTCATATCCAGGACAGGAGGGCATGAGGTTTGAGGGTCAAAGGAGGAGGGAATAATTATCCACCAAGGACTTGAATCCAATGAGATTTACACCCTCCCTCAGCCATAAACATTGCTGAGAGCTCTAGAGATAAACACACTTGCTCAGCAGAGGCAAATGCTGCCTGCCAGCCTACAGATGTTCAGCCTCCCCTGCACGCCTGCTCCCTGAGGATAACCCAATTCTCAAAGGGGATGCAGCTCTCTGCATCCCACTCCTCTCCCATTTGCACACAGAGGGGATGTCTTCACTGGATACCTCTTTCACAAGATGTGTTTTTTTCCCTTAGTGTAGCTAGTTGAGGCTGGTGCTCTGCCTGCCAGCCCCCTCCATTTTGCAGCACAGCCACATCAATATGTTCCCGTACGATGGAACAGGACACTCCACCATTCCTCTCCTTCAGTTCCTCCTCTTAGCCCAGTTTGCCACATGTATTGCCTCTGCACCAGGCTGGCTTTGTGTGAACAACAGAAAACCAGGACCATCATAAATATATATGTCAAAAGAAGACATTTCCAGGCAGTTGACAAAGATCTCAAAGATTATCACAGCCACCTCATTTATGAGCTTCTCTGCCCTCTCCCCCGGGTCGTGTTTTGGTTCCTGTAGTGCACAGCCCTTTCAGTAAACACTCTTATAAGCTGTAACCCATGTTTTTTTTTTCCTGCAGCTCATGGGAAGTACATGGGTCATATGAAAAAAAATTGTGTCAGCCTTTGAGCTTGTGCTGAACTCAGGACAGACAGAGCCTTTCCCACCCCTCTGGGTTTGTACTCAGCCTCACACTGCTGTTAATGCATCCTGCCCTCCTCCCCTGCTTCAGTCCCACACAGAATAGAAAACTCCTGAGCCCACCCCACCCTTATCTCTTAGCACACAATTCCCTTTCCTCACATTTGTCCATAGCTCCTGTCCTCTATTCCACTATAACATTTTTATGTACTGTTTTGAATATGTGCAGGTGAAATGCTTTTCTTCCTAGAAGTGATTGAAGAAATACCCAGGAATGTCTTCCTACTTTACAAGTTCCTCGAGAGGTGATGGCTCCTCGCAATGAGGTGGGAGAACAGAGGAACCAGAGCTCCCACCTCTGGCACTAGCATTTTCTGTATAGCTACTTCCTAGGGCTGCCTCAGTTTCCCTGCTGTCACTGCCTCACAGAGACACTGTGAGATGCAGCCACCTGCCATATACAAAAACCTGAGCTCTTCAGATGAGAGGAGCTAGGCAAGAACAGTCACATTGTGACATGATGCCTTTGAGCTTCCTAGTAACCAGAGAGCGGCTCAACTAGCAAGATCCTGTTGTAACTGATGTCTGAGTTGGCCCAGAGGATTCGCTTGTATCATCCTCACTTCACATGCCTTTCCCCTGGTGTGTCTGCAGTACAGTCCCTCGGCCAGGATGTCTGACCCCAGCACAACCCCACTTCAATCTTCCTCCATCACACGTTGTTGGCCTTGAAACCCAAAGCACCAAGGGTGACAGACATATCCAGAGAATGACAGACTACCAGAGTCAGCAGAATGCAGCCTGTTGCCATGGAAATCCAAAGCCCCTTTTCGAGCATCTGTGCAGCTCAGGGGAACGTGGCCAGCTCCCACTGTGAAAAATCTTTGTAAAGCGTCCCGTGGAGAGTTGGTTTTGTATCCCACAATTGCTCTTTGCTCCCCAGCCCAATTATGTGTTCTAGCAGGAAACGATGGACCGCAGCTTGGCTCAGGATGTATGACGTCAAGGTGCATTGTCTAACAGATGAGCCTGCAACCAAGGACATGATTTTCTAGTAGAAAAACTGCAGGAAAATTTCCTTTTTTTCCCCAATATTGGAAGAGATTCGTTTTCACTTCTATGCCCCAGGGCAACTCCAGGTGATGCCACTTAAAAGTAAGTTTTTGGGAGATTTGCTTATCTGAACATGCATATGTTAGATTTTGGAGGCTTATTTATATGTCTACTACATTGATAGCCTTTCTTTTGGATGTTGACAAAGGCATTGTCATGCAATGTGGCACTCAATGTGTCATGCCAGCATGACAGGCAAATAAATAAGTCAAATGAAAACAAACACTAGGACAGAGGGGTCCTGATGGAAAATTCCAGCAAACAAACCAACATGTTGTTGCTACAGCACACTTTTGTAACTGCAGAAAAGGTAAGCAGAGCATGGGAGTAATAAACTATTTCTCTATCATTTCCAAGCTTCTGCTACGTGTGTCCATCACCACTTGCACACCTATGGACAGTGTTAGGCAGTATTACATCCAATAACATGTCTTTACATGCACTAGTTCATGAAATCACACCTCAGCTGTGTATACTGCCTGTAAATTGAGGTGTGCTCAAAGACAAATGAGCATGTTTGCCTGCCCACAGTACTCATCAGGGTACAGACATGATGCTTGTGAAAAGAGATTACATTCCCTTCAAAGGTCTAGTGACTTATCAGAAAGGTTTGTTCAAGCCTAATTACCTGTGCTGTTTTCCTCGTGAAATGACTCTGCATCTCCAAGCTTACTTTCCCAATTGCATTGATTCCTTCGGTTCTTATGAAATAACAGGTATTGTGAGGCTGTTGTTGGTGGAGGCTCCTGCTGTAGGAGCCAGGTAATGAGCACTCCGAGCGTGCTTGGGCTTTCAAAGCTCCAGACAGCTTCATTAGCCAAACAAAGACCGCGTGGCTGGAGCTGTACAAAGAGGCAGGGGGTGGGGTGTTGAAGAGCTCTAGACTGAGACTGAAGGCAACATTCTTCATTACATTATTGAGCATGCGGCCCTCTGGGAGTGGCCAGTTGCTCAAGGAGTTGTGATAATAAACTCTCCAAGGATGCTGGCTTTGTGATGTCCAAAGCAGAGACACTTGAGATTTTTCCCTAACACCCTCAAGATTTTTCCTTTCAGGTCTCATTCTGGAATCCCTAAAAGACACTTGAAAGTAGTTAAACGTACCTGGTTTCTTGTGCAATTTCTGACACCACAATTAAGCAACTGTCAAACCCTGCTGTAAAGATAACTGAGGTCTTTTCATTGTCAGTGGCCCAAAACCCTCCCAAAAGGGCACTGCACCCAAGAGGTACACCACTATTTGTTGAGAAGACCCCCTGAAATCCATGGTTTAAGCTATAAAATTCCCCTGCCTAGCAGTTCAAAAAGTTCCTCCTGAACTTAGCTATGGAAATCTCTCACAATCCAAAGAGCCTCCCCAGAGAAGAAAGAGATTTACTTCCTGCCAGTCTTTCCTGAAGTCTTTTTCCAGTGAACTTCAATGACGATAAACATGACAGGCCCTGTAAAACCCAGCAAACGCACCATTTCTTTTCCTTTTTCCCCAATGCCAGTATAAATATCACCCTGAGTCCTGGGGGCTGGGTGCTAAGTTAAAATAATGCTCTGTTTGGCCTGGGGACCTGAGTTCTCCAGAGATCACAAGAACTTTGTGGTGGTGGGTGAGAAAGAGGGAGCGTGGGAGTTAGATCCAGGGACACCAAGAGGAAATATTTTTATGCTAAATTTCACAGCCCCTCCCATGGATTCCAGTGAACAGTTATTATGATGCACCCTACAGGGTCACCATAAATACAGATCCACCCATCACACTCTCTTGAATGTCTCTGCAGTTCTCAAGACTGCAGATCAGATGGGAACCTTGCTTTTTCTTCCTTCCTTCCTTCCTGCTGCAGTGCTTTTCTGGGAAATCCCAGGGGAAATAATTCTGGCAAAGAGGCAAGAAATGTAATCAAAAGCTGCATCAATAAACAATTTGGATTGCTGGGAGCCAGAATGAAACTTGGGCAGATGAGAATGGAGGCATGGAGTTGAGGGACAAGCAGCACTAAGCGGGGTGCAGGACATGCAAGTTTCAGCCCCGTGTACACAGCATTTTTCTAAGTGTCCTGGGCCTGCTGTTGGGTGGGCGAATTGAGCTCCCAAACTTTGGCTACACAAGTACAGTTTTCATGCCAAGGAAGACTTCTGGCCTGAGCTGAACTGCAGCAGAGAGAGTGGATTCATACTGAACGCCTAAGCCCCAAGCAGCCCACACCCAGACACAGTGCTAGCCTGAGATGGAAGCCAGAGAATATCAATCTTGACAAACAATCATTTCCACCCTGAAACCAGATGGAGAAACCAAATACCACCAAAATCCTCCTGAACCTAAACTCCCGGCCTTAAAAAATTCGAGTTGGGTCTGTCAATAGGTTTCTTTGCAATAATTTTAAACTAACTCATTTTATGTCAACCTTTAAAGGCATATTTACTTTTTTTGGTAAATTCCTTTCTTATTTGAAAGCATAAATTTTAAATGTAAAAGAAAAAGGATTTTGAACTAATTTTGTTATTAACAAATCCTATTTGCTCCTTTTCCTGCAATTCAGAGCTGCTTTTCTCCACAATACCACTCTGCTATGGGAAGGGATTTGGGGTCTCCAAACGAGGGCTTCAAACCTCCACGCAAACCCTCCTGCAATTCTCAGAGGATGTGAATCTATGCCTATTCACGTTGCAGGCACGCAGGCAGGCTCACAATGCTTTAATCTCATTGTTTCCTCCCCCAAAGAGTTTGGAGCATGAGACTCCGCTCATGGGTTTTCATACAGTTAGGGTGAAGCCCCCCTTAAGGACCATGAAGTCTTTCCAACCACAACAGAGAAACTCCACACAAGCAGTTTCTCTCTCACGACCTTCCTGTTAGCATCCTGGCCTCCAATCCAAATACCTGCATCTCCATGAAATTGCTTCAAGATTACCACGAATTCATCTCCAGCCTCATTTTCCTTTTCCTCTTTTTCTTCCTGATTGTGAAGCCTTACCCATACAACAGCTTCATTACAATGACCTTCAGCACTGGGTTTGTTGGGGAAGTGATTTAGAACCAAATTACTGATCTATTTCTTTCACCTCCTCCCTCTTACCGGAGGCAGCAATAACAGCACTGGACACACTGTCTGGAATGGTGCATTTCGAACACATTACAGAAGGGGAGAGAGCAGAAAGCCATCCTCCACCACAGTCCAACATGAAGGGGCCAAACTGTTCTTGGTGAAATGCCAAAACAATCTATTCCAAGGGTACGGATGAGTCTGACTAAGACCAGCCAGGAAACAGCTCTTAAGGAATTGGGGACTCTACTGAGAACAGATGGAGGTAGCTGGAAAAAACAGGGGGCAGGTGGCTTCTTGGAAGACAGGATCACTCTGGCACATGGGTAAAGCAGAAGGGAGATGGCCAATATGGACCTTGTTGTTATGGGCTGGGTGAAGTCTCATTGGAGCTCATGAGAAGAGCAGCTGTCTCTGATTCAGGCTAAATCAGAGGACACTTATATGTCTCTTTGTTTGGTACAAACTGAAGCAATGGAGGTTACCGTTCAAAACACAAGGTTGATCTGAGTTTGAGCTACAACACGGAGCTGTGAGCTTTACTGTAGCAGAACAGTTGAAGGGGCATTTGTGTGTGCGTGTGTGTGTGCGTGTGTGTGTGTGTGTGTGTGTGTGAAAGAAAAAGAGAAAGGAGAAGATGAAGAAGAAAAAAATAACCAGAGCTGGAGCAGATCACCAAGAACAGTCAGAATAAGCAAGGGAAACCTGAAAAAAAGTCAGAGAGAGAGAGATGGTATCAGAGAAAAGGTAATTAAAGTGTCCTCTGCCTCCTAAGTGGCAGTAATAGCCAGGGAGAGGTAAAAGCAGAGTAAGTGGGGAAGTGTGAGTGAGGAGTCCCTGCTCTTGAGTGAAGTCTTTTCAACCATTAGAGCATAACCCATAACAGGGCACACCAGCAGCAGGCCCTTCAATGAGTGTCCAAATCAAACACCCAGAAAACACTCATGAGGCTCTCATTTTGCTTCTTTTCAGCAGTGGCATCCCTATTAACCAACACTTCCTGAACAAGAGACGAGCACTTACAGAGGAGCACTGCTGAGATTTTAGTGCTCAAGATGCAGAACTCTTATTGACTTTCTTGGACTCTCAGTAATATCGACAAACAAGGAGCTGTCAGCAACCTCAGGAACAGCTTACAGCCTTGCAGAACTGAATTCTCAGCCTGGGAACTTACAGTGCCTCATATCTGCTTACTGTATGATGAACACATAGAAGAGAATCTGATTCCTAATCCATCCAGGCTCAGGAAGAGAGGGCAGAGACACATCAAACCATTCAGGGAATGAAACTGGTAGCAGGCCATTTCACACAATCATTTCAGCCCAGTGACTTACCAGTTGAGAAAAATTTAATTTGCAAACAGAAAACATAAAAGGAAAGTCCAGACTAAGTATAGCAATAACAGAAGAGCCCAGTAATGAGAGGCTCCCACATGGCTGATCCATGTGGTAAAGAGCAGCATAAAGAACAGGGTACAGGGAAATGGCAAGAAGAGATTAAGAGCTGACACTGAAGTGCTATTTCCAGCTGACATTTATCTCTGCCTTGGAATTCCCAGTTGGACAGAAGAGGTGACAACAAACAGGAGAAATTTACACTGGCCACTTTATGCAAATCTAACCTTTTTGCACCTGCCAGGTGGGGAGCATTTATTTACTTTCTGGCTGCCTGGCTAAATGGGCAGAAGGAGTGAATCCAAACAGAATACAGAGAAGGTCAAAGGAATATGGCTCGTGACTGTAATTTCAGGACCTGTTACAGACAATGCAATTTTAATGTGGCAGTTGAGATATATACACCCTGGGCAAATGAACTGGCAGAAGATGTGCATGTGCCAGTGTGTTCTTCCACATGAGCATCTCATCGCTCTCAGAAAGGCAGATTCAGAGACACTAATCTGTGTCACTGTCCTTACCTGTGTTTTGCTTATAAAGAACCCCCGCAAATTCTTTTAGCTCACGTATGAAGAGTGATTCATCTTGGACCAGCTAGATCTGAGTTCAACCACCTCTATCACAATGACTTTTCAGAATGCAAAGATGTGAGCTGAGCAGTAACTGCGAGATGTCTGGGTGTGAATTTGTCACAATTTCAAATAGAAACATAGCACTTGTATATACACTATCAAATTAACGAGTTCATACTCCACTGTAACAAGTGAAAACAAATTCCTGACACCCCAGAATAAGACTGCCTTTTTTTTTTCTTGCATGCTAAGTATCTCTTTGCAATATATAGTCACAATTACATTTAAAAGTCTCTTTTTGTCCATAAATAAAATGTAGATATCTCATGAGTGGAAAACAGCACAAGAGCCCTTGGTATAAAAGATTGGCAAAAAAGTTAAGATGCACATTATGTCGTGGTTTAGCCTTAGACAGCAACAAAGAACCACGTGGCAGCCACTCACTCTAANCCTGGCTAAAATTACAAGGGGAAATTAAAATTACTTCCAATGGGCTGGCAGCGCTCTCGCACCATAGTGAACCATGGTCACAACACAAGAAACTAAAAAGTGTGCCCTAAAAGTAAAAATGCCCCGAGATCTCTGGTCTTCCAGGTCAAGAACGCACCCGCTAACAGTGTGCTCCAAATCCACCAGCTGCCCCCAAGAGCCTGCTTGGGCACCACTGCAGTGTAGGCACAAAGGGTAATGTTATTTTCCAGCTCAGTTTGTATTACACAGCATCCTCCAAAATCCCACTGGCACTAGGCACTCCTACAGTCAGCATACAGCCTGATTTTTCAAACATGACTAACAATTCAGGATCCTACTGACAAATGCCATCAAGGGATTTGTTTTTAGAAAATACTCAGATCTCCCTGTCTCTTTACGATATTGGTGTCTGGGCATCCAAGATCACTAGACACATACGAGCAAGAAGGCTGCTGGCAGCCAGCTTTTTTTACAACTTTTTTAAGTCCTTTGAATTAAAATCTAAGTCAGACACTTTATAACTCATTTTACTGGTTTATCAAACAGGATACTTCTATAAATAAGGACTCTCCTTTGCTTTCCGGGTTCTGAGTCCTTAGGTTACGACTGGGTCAATGTTCAAGCTTTCCACTGCAGCTGTGAATGATAGGAACTGACTTCTGAACACAACAACAAAATATCTTGAGACACCTTGTTCCTCTGGGGTTGAAAAAAAGAAGATGAAATAACGCTAAGTTCACAGTAAATACCATGGAAATGCACAACATCTGAGCAAAATCGATGACTCCTCAACTGGAATCAGCTGCCCAGGGAGGTGGTGGAGTCCCCATCCCTGACTGTGTTTAAGAGTAGATTAGATGTAGTGTTGAGGGATATGGTGTAGGGGAGAACTTGTAGAGTAGGGCTGATGGTTAGACTTGATGATCCCAAGGGTCTCTTCCAACCTAAATGATTCTATGATTCCCCATAGCACGGGGCAGCATTAGGACCAAACCAACCAGTGTCACGCTTACAGGCCTCGTGCAGACAAAGCCTACAGGTTCCCAAGACTATCCCCTACAAACTCCAGGCTTCTTTCAGCATCTGTTGTCCAGCCCAGTTTTGCTTAGCATGCAAGAACTGATGACAACCTGAGGTGATCTGGCTGCAGGACATGCCAGGAGCATATTTCTGAACTAGGCACGCCCTCACGTTGCCCCTGCCCTGCATTTCTGGCTGGCTGGTTTTGTGCAAGAAGGGGAAAAGAAAAGGATTTATGAAAGGTCACAGAAAAAAAGGCAAAGAAAGAAAAATCCCATAGGATAAAAGAGATGAGAAATTCAAGGTAGTTTTAAAGCAGTTAGTGAAGTCAAGAGCCCAAGCTGACCTGAAGTCATAGCAGTGAGAAAGTAAATGGACTTTTAAGGACTTAGGCTGAGACTTTCAAAGCCTTTTCAAGAACTTGGATGTTAATTTCCATTTTTTTTTTTTTTAAATTGGATTGTTGCCAAGAAAATCCTGTGGACTGCTCTGAATCTGGAGGTCTGAATTTGGAAAGGAGGAGGTAGACTGTGCTTTATTTTTTATCTTTTATATATAGATAGATCTATATAAAGAATCAGCAAAAGCAGCCAATCATTACCTGTACCGTTAGAGAGCCTGAAGGGTCAAGAATCGCAGGCTACAGAGGAATCATTGCAGAGTATAAAAGGGAGTTACAAAGAGACTCCCAAAAAGCAGAAGGGCTGCTGACATTCATGTTCTTGTGGCTCTATTCCTTTCCCCTCCTTTTTACCATAAAATGAACAGGTAGATCAGATTTCTCCTGATTTACTAGAGTCACCATAGCATTGGGGGGAAATAAACAGATTAGGCTGTTCTAAGAATCTTCCATCCCATTCTTTCACATCATTATTTCATTACCTGGCAACACCTTTGCTCTACAGTGTGAGGTTCTGGAGGCGGTATCCAGCTTCAGACACACTGCACAGGAGAGGATTCCTGGGAATACACCTTGAGAACTGCCCGTTACCCAAGTTCAGAGCATTTTGTAGATTTTCCCATATTCCATAGGCTCATGGACTACTCCCAACCCAATTCAAGACACCACAAATAACCCACCTATATTAACCACGTGGGTAGTTTCCAGTAGGAAACAGCAGTAGTGGAAATTAGTTTCTTGTCTTCCAGCTCTCCTGAGGTCTAGGTTAAGAAGACTTGGGGCTTCGCTTCTGGCAGACTATCAACTGCCCAGCAGGTAAAGAAAGCAGTAAGTAGAAAGTAATTGATAGCAGCAGGTAGTTCCAATAAGTTTCTTAATCAATACAATTTATAGCAGAGACAGCTCCAAACACTGAACTAGGGAAGCCCAGCTTAATGTGTTTATAACCTTTCTTATTTCGTTTTGCTCATTTTTCCTTCCCTACTTCTTTCAGCAGTGTTCTTTTAAGAACTAATTTCTCCATGGGCATAACAAGTTCATGCTTCATTCGCCATTATCTTACAAACTCCTTGTAAATTGAATTACCTGTATGGCAAAGGAGAAACCCCCAGCTCCCAGGACAGAATGGAACTCAGATGCATGGCCTTGTTCTTAGCAGAAAGTTATTTAATTTTTTTCTCTTATTTGGTTTAAAGTGAGGATGAATGTGCAGAAAGCAAATAAAAAAGAACCCCTCCCCTTAAGAGCAATAGAGAGGAAATGGCCATTAAAACAAAGAGTTTTCATCAATAATTAGTTCCTTAATCTCCAGAGGGAAGGATGACTTCAGCATTTATGATGTCAGGGGACTGTACATGGATTTCTCACACATACCTTGTGTAGCTTTTCTTGCCTTAATTTCCCCACTTGTAAGCAGGGATAAAACATGTCATTTACCTCACGCACATTGAGATCATGCAACAGACAGTACTCATTATTAAAATATCTACTCTGTCTGTGCTAGGAAATACCACTTGCAACTGTTCTGACAGATGACATAAACACCAAGCAATTATGGCTTTCTGACAATGACCAAAGAGTCCATCAAGAAACCTTTCCAAGTTTTCCCGATGGATCAAGTTTAAACAGTTTCCTGCTCAGAACTAAACATTTCAGCTGACTATGCCAAGGACCCTACCTGAAAGCCACTGGAATACACAGAGGTTCTTTCCCACATCCTTCACCAGTGATACAGGACTTCCTCCTCAGCAACTTCTCCTTCCCAGTATTATTTTTCTGCAAAAATATGAGCACTAAATTAGTTATGTGGAAAAAGTGGGGGAGGAATTTTCTCTGTATCAAGAGCATTTTCTTTCTTCCTTTTTACCTGAGATGGGAAATGGAAAAGCTGATTTTCAGTTCTTTCAGAACTTTTCACAGAATCATGATTGATCTTTTTCAATACACACATATGTTTTAATATGAAAGGGTCTGTTTTGGTAAATATAAAAAGCAGATTATTCTAAATAACCATATGAAAAATCCTACAGAATCACTAAAAGTATATATTTGTCAATTATCAACACTTTTCAGGAAAGTTTTAATTAGAGACCATTTTCCAGTGGTAAAACCACCAGGCTTTTCAGCAAAAAGCTAAAAATACTGAGAAAGAATCTCAGGTGAAATTCTTGGCAAGACTAGTAAACCCCAGCAGAAAGCCTGTTCCATGGGAGATGTCTAATCCTGCTCCAGTGACTCAGCAGCCTCAGACACGCTTCCAAGCTCCTGGCTTTTCTTCCAGGACTATAATATAAACTTTTCCATCTCAAGAAACCTTTTACTATATCTGATGGTTTAGGAAAAAACAAACACCAGTCAGAGCTTCAGCCAGTTCCAACTGAGGAATCCAAAGCAAGGACATTAGAATTTAAGGTATCAGAAACTATCACTTTTCCTTACATACAGACTAGGAAGTAGCAAGAAGGCAATCTTTGAAAAGCTGGCTTTTCTGCTCCTGCAGCATAGAGGTACAGTCATGGTTAGATGATTGCTCTGAAGCATTTTCAGAAGAGGTGATCTCAGCCTTTTTTCTCTGCGAACTATGATCTTCTTGAGCTCGCCGTTAGGAGGTTTTGTTCATGGAGGAGACAACTTTTATGGGCCAAATCTTCCTAGGGGGATAAAAGCAAGAAGCCTTCAGTGGGGACCCTAGAGAGGAGTAAAAATTCTCCCATGTGCAAGAAATGCCAGAAAGGCATATAAAAAGCAGATTATTTCTGCTTTTTTTTTTTCTGCATTTCTCCCAGACCAGAAAGGCCAAGGTGCACCCAAAGTCCCCTTGACAAGCCCTCATGAGGATGCTGAGAAATATTTGAGCCTGTTCCTGAACGTTGAGCAGGGAGATTCATCATATTCCCTGGGAGCAGTGCAGAAGGTCTATGTCAGTCCTGGGGCACTGGTGGGGAACATTCCATACCTCACGCTATGCATCAGACCAGGACTCTTTCAAGCAATACCCAACTGCAGCAGTGCCAGGAAGAGATGCTGTATCTGAGAGACGATTTCCCTTTCTAAGACATTTTAAGCGAATGAATAATTCATCCTGAATGACTTTGAACCAAGGCGACTCTCCATGTTACCACCTGATTATATGTTCCATAAAAAGGGATGACAGCAATTTCTCTCTCTTCTCTTGCCGGGTGGGCTGGTGGGGGGATAAATATGCTGCCACCAAACTGGAGTGATGAATCATCCCTCAGAGCAACCAACAACGCTTTCACTGATTTGGCATTTAGTGCTTCCCAGTGGGAGCAGTAGGAAAAGGGACATCAGCCTTTGGGAAAGGAGGGAAGACCATGGGCAATGGAGGGCTCACTTCTCTCTGTTCATCCCCAAGAGATTACTCATTGCTGAATACCCAACAAAGGCAACTGGGCACAAGAGCCTTTCTCCTGAAAGCAGTGGAGTCTGCAAAGATCAAGTGCTCACACTGCTGTCTGGTGCTAAAGAAAGCAGCTATTAAGTCTTATTCTGCTTTATTATTGAATGAATAGCGGGGTTAGGCTGGAGGAGAGGAACTCCGTTAGACGTTCCCCAGAATCCTGCTTCTTTCTTGTATAACAAGCTTCATAGTACATGTCAGTTGTTCAGCTGGGAGATGGGAGTGAGAGAGATTTGTCCTGGGAATTAAAGCACAGGTTTACTTAAAGGAGAGGGACTGCAAGTGTGTGCTGCTCTGGCTATAGAGAAAGCCTATACCCTATGCCCACTTAGGTAAACCTGAGCCTTTCCCAGGAGCGGATCATTAGCTCAGCCAACATGGGGCTTTTTGGATGATCCAAAACCATCAAGCATGGATCAATTAGGGCCAAGTTGAGAAGTGGGGGCTTCCTTTCCTTAAACAACCCAATGTCCTGCTATTACTACATTCCGTTAGGAGTATACCCCATATGTTCATGGACAGCTGCTGTTAAGCTACACCAAGCCAAAGGCAGCCGAGTGCTTGATCTTCTTGCCCACAAGCAACTCATCCTAGCTATAAGTTTTCTTCTCCTGCTGCAATTCCTCTGTATGCATCCTGACCTCTACCCCCAAAACCACAGATGCCTTGTGGTACCCCAGAAATCCTCTGCAGGCAGATGCACCCACAACCAGTGGAGCAAATGAAACATCTCCTTGTGCACATACTGTGCAGTGCACATCCACACCTCCCGTGCCTTCAGCTGCACACTCTTCTCCCACCTCTGTCCTCCCCACTGTTCCCAGCCCGCAAGGGGCTGATTCAGCATGTAAATGTGCTACAAAGACACATCCTCCCCGCCCCCGTGCTGGCTATGGGGAACATAAAACACAGCGGAGATTGCTGCTATTTTATTATTTATGAAGCTTTGGTTATTTCGTATATAAATAATCCATGACTGCAAAGTGTTGCTGGCACTGTAATTGAATATTCATAAGGTATTTTTGTTGAGAATTTTCACCATCATTTCAAACCCAGACACAAAAATAAAAATCATCATAATAAAAATTTCATCTATCATTTCACAGTTTCAACCTCTGAGAAACAAAATCTCTCTCTCCCACCCTGAGGGCTTTCTGTGTGAGGGGTGAACAAAACAGTAGGGTTAATCTGGGAGGCAGGTTCATGCTGCATTAGAAAGAAGGAGGAACACCCTGCATATAGCTCTGGTTGCTGTCTCTTAACATTATCAGGATGCATCATCTGGGGATGTATGCTATCTGCACGGAGTACATGCAAATTCCCCCTCCCTCCCTCCTTCTCTTTTCAGGTTCAATCTCAGCCAGAACCTTGACAGAGAAGCACCCAAGTGGGATTACTCAGCTTGGAAAATGGAAGCATGTTGCTGCCACCCTGTGGAAAATGGAGGCCCCCAATTGTTGGGGACCACTCTAGAGGTTCACAAAGCTACAGCAGGTATGGTGGTTAGAGAGATTTGTGAGGCTGTCATTACCCTGATGAGACCCAGAAGTAAAGAAACTGGGGAATTTCCAGTAACTGTAGGATTTGCAAGGAAGATGTTTGGAGGCCTTGCAGGAACAAATTGATGGTGTCCGTGCTACAGCCATGGTGCACCAGTGGACATGTGCATCAAGAAGATGAAGTACTACTGCTGCAGAGGCTCCCAAGGACAACTTCAGCAAATTCTTGGACACACACAATGATCAAGAGTCTCTTGCATCCTGAGATAGTCTAATGTGCAGCTTCAGCTTCTTGCCTTGCTGAGATTCCCCTTCTTTTCTCCCAAGGCTTTTTCTTCACTGTGCGCTTCAGCTCCTTCTATTCCACACAACAAAAAGCCAAAGGAGAACAAACCAAAAGTAGCAGCACTATCCAAACTCTTCCCTTCCCTTTCTTCTTATCCACATGTTCTGTGAGGAGGCTCTGTAGCTGCCTGCATAGTGCATCACTCCTGTCTCCTTATCATCCACTGTCCCAGTTCTCTTCTACAATTTCCTTAGAACCCAGTTCCTTCCTTTTTCAATTCTGTGAAGCCCTGTATGCACAAAAAGGAAACGGCTGCAGGAGAGACAGCATGTTCCCAGTCCTTCTAACCCAGCCTCCTCAAACCCGGAGAGGGGCATATGAGAGCCTGGCAGTGAGATCTGAGATCCACATCCCCCCCCTCAGCCTGCCACTGTCCACATGCAAGTGGTATATGTGAGGCTGTGTCACATCAGTACATCACAAATGGGGCCATAGCTCTCAGAGCACCTCGCCTTCCAAGAGTGATTTATGGGGCCTGTCAGTCCAGCAGACTGAACTGCACAGACAGCTGGAGCGTGCAGCAAAGAGTGCAGCAATCCATCACCACCGGGTGGGAGTCACCCAGGAATCCATCAAGAGCTTCATCATGGTGACATCTTTGCAGCGGTGGAAAGAGAAACAAAGGAAAAATATGGAGACAGAGAGAGCAAGCCAAGAGTAGAAAATCTACCCAGGATTTCTCAGAACTTCCAAGCTACAAAAGTAAACCAAAATGACAGACACAAAAAATATGTTTTGTGTTTGTAGTGATTCAGGTGGTCCTGCTTTAAAGGCACAAATTGCAGTGCTTCACACAGCTGAGCAGGGCTTTCTGATGTCAGCCATACCAGCAGCAAACAGAAATTGCTTTCCCATTTCCTAGGTACAGAGCATTGTGGCAGATATTAAACCCCTTCCAGGTACGAAGACTGGATGGTTTGATGGCAAGGGCACTTTATGGTTGGGGAGCTGCCACTGGCAGAAGGAATCAGCCAGATTCACCCCACTAGAGGGGAGAAACATGATGCCCTGTACTGGAAGAAATGTAGAGCAAGCTGCAGCTTTTTGGTACTGTAACCTAATGCTGACTCCTCACCAGGAGCCAACATGCTCCTCTGAGAAGTGCAGGCACACAGACACATTTACCCCACACCAAAAAGGACTTAGGTGTGCACCAAGTCACAAGAACACACAAGATGCACAAGGCCCAAGTCCAGAAAAATCAGTGTGTAACAGCTTAGCACACACAAAGGAAAGGGGCACACACAGGTACTAGTGTCTCTGGAATGTACAATTGTGGCAGGAATATAAAAGGTAAACTCAAAAGATGCAGACACACACTCCCCTGTGCAGTGCCACAATGAGTATAAGAGCATACATTGTCTGTCTTTGATCTACAACTCAATAATAAGAGATATGTCAAGATCCCCAGTAACACAACTTCTCTCCATCCCCAAACTCCATAAAACAACCAGAAAACGTGATTTCTCCTAAATCTGTGTTAGACACCAGGGAGAAAGTTAAAGACAAGAACTGAACATCTGCTCTTGGAGGAAAGAAAAGTAATTTACCTTTGAATAGGGAAAAGCAGAACAAAGCACATTATTTCTTTTTGCTCCAGGGACAGACACTGATGTTGTTTTGAGTTATGCTGATTACAGGTTAACCATGTGCTCCGAAAACTCAGGAAAGACAGAGGATTTATTGGGGCCTCTTGAAACAGTATCAATCAGCTGAAAAATTGGAAAAAAAAAAAATCAAATAAACAAAAGGATTCAGCAGCTGGGAGTAGGGGCAACACATGTATTTGGGCATCACAAAGTGGGTAAGACTCAGTAGGTGCAAGAGAGATGGGAATGGGGGTCAGAGAGAACCTCCATGGGAAGAAAGCAGAAGTGGACATCGGTTGGAGCAGCCAGAAAGGCTGCACAGGAGAAAAGCAGGTACCTGGGACTGGGAAAGAGGGGCACAGACTTCCCAACCCAGGTTTATTACCAATACATGTTTCTTCTGGGGTCCTTTACTTCCCTCCAGAAAACCCTCTCCCCAACTTAGACATCCATGCAGAGTGTGTATCCATCTGCCATTAGAAGAGATGAAAATATGGAGACAATATGATTTCCAGTGTGACAGGAAATGCTTTTACAGCACAAGGCAGGCTGAGCTGTATCTAGCTTACCTTCAGCAGCTCCTCTGGTGCCGTCTGAGTCACATGGACTACATGGAGCTGTTTGAGTTTATGATCCTTTTATCTATCTGACCAAGGGATCATACACTGCTTCTCCCAAGAAGAATAATGAAGCCTCATACATTACACATCCCCCAAAGGACTTAATTTCCCTTAATCTAAGGGGCTGATTTGCCTCCAGTATCCAGCCCTTTTATTATCCATTTGTTGCTCCATCTGCAGCACAGACCATAAAGGAATTTTTTATTTTTTAAGTCAACCTTTGCTTGGGCCTCATTAAGGCCTTACACAAAGTCCCAGGCTGCTCACAGCTCAGAGAAATAGAATGAGACAGAGATACTGAAGGCTGGATGGCCTTATCCTCCTTCTTAACACTGCACTGCAAGGACAAGGGGATGTCTGACTCCTAACCAGAAAAATGAAATGATGGGTTAAGAAGAGTGCTGCATCGACACTTACTGTTCCCTAAGACCCATGTTTTCACTGAAATATGATGTTCTGACAAAGCAGAACGGTTCTTCTTTGGTGAAATACTGCTATTCACGCTCCAGTAGCAGCAGGAGCATTGGCCAGTGGGCCAAGACTCCTCAGTGCTACACAAGATACAATACATCTGTACCAAGAAGATTGCCCCTGTCCCAGAGAGCACATCCGATGTTCTCAGCTTGTTTTGAAGATGTGAGGCATGGGCAGTCTATTACTATTGTGGGCTGTGGCTACAGAATGCTGCTCCTGGCTCTTTTGCTGACCCACAGCCTGGCCTTGAGCATATTTATTCATCTGTCTTTGCTTATCTTTCCCTGCCTGCAAATCAGAGTCTTACAATTCAGCACAGCAGATTAATTGAAAGGATCTAGGTGTCATAATGGTACAACTCAGTATGTAAAGGGGGCTCTAGAGGGTATAAAAAACGTGATGCTTTCTCTGCTTTTTTAACAGCTGTGTGCTAGCAAGAGGGAATACATGTCCGAGGAAGCAAGCAGCCCTTCAGTGCAGTTGCCCTGACTCCTCTACCAGCTGTGCATATACACATATACATGGATGTGGTGCTGCCTCCTCAAGTGCTGCTGCTTTATTTTCTCCCCTTGCTGTTCTCGCTGAGCTAGAAACCGGCACTGAACTGAAAGCAATTTCCTTTCATTTTAAATAAATAATAATTTAACAATGTATGCTGCTGAATTCATTCTTGCATCAAAGGGGAGATGATTGCACTTCCCAGTCCGGAAAGACAGAGGGGGAGGAAGACACGGTTTCATAATTAAATTTGCTTTTCCTCCTTTCATTGTGCATCTCATTAAAAAAAATAAAAAAATAAAAAGAGTGAAAAAAAGAGAAAAGATAAAAGCACACACTCAGCCTTGTTTTTCAGCCCCAGGAAAAAGGAAAAACTCCCTCTTGTTTATTTTTTGCTGCTACTTCCATATGACCACACGAATAACACAGGTAAGAGGACTCTCTCAGTTCTGCGTGAATGCCCAGAGCACTGGGAAATTGCAGAGCCATTTCAGTTGCTGCCTGGGAGAAGAGCAGAGAGCTGAAACCTTAACAAGTTGCTAGGCATTTTCTTTGACATCTCATGCACATAATATGTTAGTAGGGGCACTATTCACATGTGGTAGAACCAAAGTGCCCAAGCAAAGGGCACTGCAAGATGCTTAGGATTATTAGGCAATTCACCAGCAAGCTGTGCTGATGTGGCAGCTGCTCTCTCTGCCTGTTCTCAGGCTGGGGGCTGTTCTATATACCCGGGCTGATCAGAAGCTCCCCATTCACAGAAACTCAAGCACAAATGATTTTGGCATCGAA
This sequence comes from Jacana jacana, assembly GCA_013400555.1. Classification (NCBI taxonomy): domain Eukaryota; kingdom Metazoa; phylum Chordata; class Aves; order Charadriiformes; family Jacanidae; genus Jacana; species Jacana jacana. The sequence goes on from VZTM01002136.1 coordinate 116,550, forward strand.
CCCCATCGTACTGTGGCCTCTCTAACCCCAGGCAATGACATTTCTCGTAAACTGTGGCACTAGCAGAGTGGCACAAGCATCCTTGCAGCTCTGACCATCCTCCCCAGGTTATGGCCCAGTGTGCACTGGGCTGGGACTTTGGAAGCCAGCCTGAACTCTGCACTGTTGGCCCACAGGGAATATCCTCAGGGACTGGAGATTACTTACCTTTGGAGAAACTCACTGCATCAGGGAACAGCAGGAAATGCTCTTCTTCAATCAAGGCAAACAGGCACATTGCAACTCCCTACACAAGGAGCCTACATTCAGCCATCTTTCCTTCCCTGTGGAAAAATAAATGATTCAGTGTAAGGAGGCTTTGCTGAGTATAGTTTATGAGAATGACAAAACTGTTTTCCTTAATAAAAGAAAAGCTGTTGAAACTATAGTACTTAGATATTGCCCAAGTTAACTCTTTCAGAACAAGCTTCACTCAGGGCGATAGCTTTCTCATTGCCTGAGCACTGCACAGACTCACATTCTCTGCACTGCGTCCACACTTGCTTTAATCCCATGGACATCCCTTGATCTTGCAGGCACCTCACTTTCAGCACAGACTTTGGCCCAAGAACTGTCTGACTTCTGTGAATCTCTCTTCCCCTGGCCCCTCTGCTTTTGTATAGGGAAGGTTCTTCTCTTTGCACTTTCACTATTTAGTATGGCAGAAGGGGAAGGAGGAAATCACCTCCAGCTTTCCTCACCATCTGCATCCCAATTGCTCCAGAGGGATTTGGGCAGCATTCCAAATTATTCCATTTGCAGTGGATCTGGGGTAGAGGGAGGACAAGCTGTCCATGACATGTCTCAGTGGGTAAGATTCCAGAGCAGCTTGTTTCTGGGACCTTTCTGTTCTGGCTGCTCTAGTTGTGGCTGCCTAGGGCTGCTGAGCACCCTCCTTCAAATAGCACCCCTATTTACCTGCCAATCGGCAGCATGGCCTACTAAAAACAAACAGCTCCCCAACGACAAAATTTAAACACATGGAAATAATAAAAAATACAAAAGTGGCATTACTGTGCATTATAAAATAATGAAACCATTTTTTTCAATTTGTTCCTATCCCAGATAGTGGCAGTGATCAGCACTTTACAAAAGATGCTTCTTCCACATCCTGGCATATGTTATTACTGTTATTAATAGGAAGCCATTCCCAGGGGCAGCACTCTGTACAGGTACATTTATTTCCTTCACAGCCCTGTCACCCCCTTACTAGTGTTCCACCTCCCTACAGCTCACCCCACTATGAGGCAAGGGAGGCAGATGGAAAGTCAGGCGCTGCTCTGCCACTCTCCAGACACAGCTTACCCTCGTTCTATCACTCAGAATGTGCCTGTTTTTAGTTTTATATCACTTTAATTGGATTACCTGCATCTTATAGCACTGCTAGTCCTTGTTCCTTACTCCTAAATCAAAACTGCCCCAGGAGAGATAAATTCTTGGACACTACCTCCTTCCCTCTGAGCCAGCAGAAGTGGGAGTTATCAACAACTTGCTATTCAGTAATGAAGCAAACTTTCTCCTCATTTTTCTTTTCTGTTTCCAAGTGCTTACTCATACCTTCTGCCCTCTGAACAGGATCATTGTCCCTTTCGTGAGACAATGGCCATTTCTCAGGAGGGCTGCAATATAGTTGTACATGCTTGAGTGTTATTATGACCATACCACCAGCCTTAGGTTCCCAGTCACTCCCTCACAACAAGCCTTGGCATTCAGACTCACAAGCAAGTAATGAAATGGGGCTTTACAATACAACACACAACAACTGAGCGCAATAACCACCCTCCGGCCAACCGAGGTGAGATAAAATGGACAAGCAAGTCAGCGTATGCCTCTGTTACCTTACCGAGCTCAAGCACAAGCTCTCTGGGGAAGTGACCGTGTCTCACAGTACCTAATAGAGCAGGAACCTGCCCTTTGGGATTCCATGTACTGTCACAGTAGAAATCAGAGGGACCCAGCCTCGAATCCTGGCAAAACAAGAGCAACGGAAGCATCTTTAAAGAAACTCTCCGCTTTAGGGAGTTCTTAGGCTGGGTTCAAAATACACAGGGTACATTGTTTCCTGAGACAGATGTTATGCTGAGCTCCCTCCTTTGCCTAATTTGTAGCAGCTTCTCTGGGTCACATTTGCCTTCCCTGAGTGGGATGAGGTTCTGGGCAGTCGCTTGAGTGCTAAAACAACTCTCTGTCAGTAATACAATCCAGAATTTGTGAGCATTGGAGAAATCAATACAATTGGGAAGCTTAGCTCCTCTTTGCCCACTGGCCATGTTCATCACCAGCACAAGGTAACAATGTACAGCCATTTAATAACACAGCTCATTAGGCTTCTGACAACAGGAGATGATGGAACTAAGGCCTCAAACACAGAGCCTCATGAGTCAATTTGTATGTGCAGTTTCAGGCTGGGCATGTTATACTTCCCAGCAAGTGAGGAATGCATCTCTGGCACAAGATCCAGAGGGAAATTGAGGGAAAATCATGTAGGAATTGCCCTGAGGGAGCAGGACAGAATGCTCAGAAAATGACTGGATTGTACTTTAGATGAAGAAGGTAGATGACCTCGAGGAGACAGTTTCTTTGTTTTCCTGACATCAAGAAAGCAGACAGAACTCAGTTTTGTCAGGAAAACTCCAGAACAAGCACTTCTGGCTGGCCTATTCTAGATTACAATTTCCTCTCCTTGCCCCAGGATCTTGACCCTGTCATTTCAAATACCAACATTCTGTGAGGAACACAGTGGTAATGGACAGCCAGAGTCCAGTTAGGGACACCCTGTAGTTGCATTCAAAGAGTCTCACTAACTGCAAGATTAGAAATGGTTTTCACATGGGGAGAGACCAGTCCCCACACGAGCCAGAAGAACAGAACCACAGGTATCAGCAACTACAAGGCACAGCTCTCCTGGTGGGACCAATGTGCCATAGATAATGGCTAGAGGAACCAAAGTTACCAATAAACAACAAGGGGTAAGATCATGATCCCTTTCAAGCCAATGACAAACCCAACACTGATTTTACTGAGCTGTGGGACTTCATCCACAGCCTTTCTATACACCTCTTATGTTGCTCTAAGAAGGTAGATGCTATGCGGAGGGAAGAGCAAGCTCCTAGCTCTTCTAACCGAAAGGAAACATTTTGGTCATTAGCCTGTGTAACAGTTTCCTACCTAGTGTAAACGAGGAAACAGACCATGTAATTTCTGCAACAAGCCCAGCCACCTGAAATACCATACACTTTGGGGGAAGACACACAGCCTGATTTGAAGACTTCTACTAACAGATAATCCACCACAACCCTAGGCAAGCTGTTCCAAAACCCAATTAGTGCATTGTTTAAACTTTATTTCCAGCCTAAGTGAGTCAGACTAGACACAATTCCAGCTATTCAGCTTCCAGGCACTGGATCTCACTGTGGCCACTGTCTGGTACATTAATGAGCCTTCTATTTTCAGTAATCTTTTCCTTGTTGTTAAAGACTGTGATCAAGTCACCTCTTTAGCTTCCTTTGTATAAACCAGATGCAACTTCTTGGCACTGTCACATTTCCTAAGGATAAATATACACAAATTGTGATTCTACAATGATGGAAAACAGAATTTGCAGAAGTGTAGTCATTATTCAGAGCTGTTCACTGAGTTTACCTGCATTGGGCATAAAATTATTATAAAAATTCACTGGCTTGAGCATCTATTCCTTTGCCATTGATACAAGAGTTTGAATTCAAGAGCACAGAACTGTGTAAGTGTTCATGTTGACTTCTCAGTGTTTATGCATGCAACTTCAAATTACTTCAAAAAACCTTGGTGCCAGCAAAATGGTTAAATAATTGCTTAACCTGCTTAAATAATTGAGAAGAGAAGTATCCTGGGCAAACCAATAGACAGATTTCTTCTATCATTCTTCTGCTTGTAACAGGAGGGGCAGTATGATTTTGGCAGAACATGCAAACAGACTCTGTGCCCACAAAAGGCTTTGTATTTTCAAGAGAGCAGCTCAGCACCTTGGTGAATCCTGGCTGCCATCTGGAAAACCCTGCATTAGCAGGTTAGCTGAAATCAGGCAGTTTAATCCTCGTGCTTGTTTGCAATATGAAGCCTGTTCTTCCATTCTCATTGCAGCTCTTTGTTGCCACAGCTTTCATTTTATTATTCACATTTTCCCCTTGACTTCATTTAGGAACGTGGCAACTTACTTCGCCCTCCACCTCATGAGAACCCATAAAAAAGCATGAAAGGCAAAGGATCTGAAATACATTAACAAACATAATAATGCAGCTGAACCAGAAAAATCAGAATTAAGTCAGTTTGGATTTTGCCTGGCCAGCCCTGACTTTCTTCTCTACACAAACATACTTTCCTCAGCTTGAAATTAGCATTCCTTTTAAATGTTTTCACACTCTAAAATTGTTCCTAAATGTGCGTATTAGGCAGTGAAACAATTTACTAAATTAATCTAAACAAGCTAACATTCATTTCAGCAAAAGCCTATTATACTTAATATGACTTCTCCTCACTTCTCAGGGTCATAAACCTCAGAAGCACTAATGAAACCAGCATAGTGACTCTGTACCCATAACTAGAGAGATCAGGGTGTCAAAGATAGCAAAAAAAAGCATAGATTTTAGTTGTATAAGCACATTTGTGAAAGTTTAACAAGAAATCTATGTCTATGATCCTCTCAATGGCCCAAATGGCACTATAACATTTCCCTAGGAAAAGGTAGAGACAGACTGCTTCCATACAGCTTTCCCTGCCAACCAATGTTTGGAAGCAGAACTGTCAATACAAAATTTGCTTGAGCTGAAAAAGCAAGTTGAAAAAAAAACAACGGTGTTTTAAGGAAAGTTTTGAACAGTGCCCAAAAAAGCTAACTCTGTTATGCTGGATCTCACCTGAGGACCAGTCTGGAGACTCTGTAAGGGCAACCAACCCCTTGGGCCCCAGGACACTTCTGATGGCAACAGAGCAGGTCACCTCCAGTGTGCAAGGACGCCCACAGTACTCCAATCTTTGCCAAGGCTCCTGGAGGGTACAACGCTTGCTCTGACTGTTGGAAGGAATTCAGCGCTGCTCCAATTAAACCACCTGCAAGAGGACACAAGCTGCAGCAGCAAAGACTTTTTCGCAGTTGTCAATAGTATCTGTACAGAAGAAAATCATGGGGTGGGGGACAAACACCTTCGCAGAACCCTGTCCGCTCAGGTTTACTCACAGCCCTTGCGGGTATGACTATCTGTTAAAACATTACCATTGCATCTGGAGCAGAACACAAAGTGACTTTCAACTGCGTGTCTGTCGAGGATAGGCAGGAGTTTGAAAGCACTCAGCTCCACATAGGAAGGGGGGTGATTTTAGGCATTAGTTTATTCCATATCTAAGACAGAACTGGGTCAGACTTCTAGGAAGATGCTCATAAAGCATTGGCCAGGCAGGAGGGGGCTGTTAGCCCTTGTCTTGTCCACTTACCAACAGACACAGTTCCAACAGTGAAAGGTTAGCTCAAACCATGTAACATGTAAAGTCCCAACAGGAAATGCCTAACACTGTTCCCAGACTGGAACTGTTAAGCAAGGAGTAAAGAGATTTTGGCAATTTAGTTTGGGCAGAGGGGGGAGATGGCAGGCTTCAAAAGGGTTTGGGCAGCCGAAAGGCAGGTAGGTTAGGACAATACTGGGATGCTAAGGATTGGGTTGGGCATATGTTCCAGGCTGAATCTGCACATACTGGGGACTGCTGGTGGGCGGCTGTCTCTGTGGTGGCAATAAGGCAGTTTGAATACTGGAAGAACCCAGCTGGCAGCCTCCATCATCAAGGAGAGCACAGGATACTCCCTGAGGGACATTCAGCATTAGAACCATGTGTATCCTACTCAAATCACAGCCACTGCTCCACGGGAGAAAAGGGTCTAGGGGAAAGCTTCAATCTATTCCTCTGCATTGCAGTCAGTATGCAGAGCCCCAGTACCCTGCAGAAGGGGAAGGGACAAATGTGTCTGGCCCCACCCCAGTCCCACCCATCTTCCCCAAAACCAGCTCAGAAATCCAGTATAGCTGGCAAGTCTTTCCACTCTCACTCTCTTCCTTCTACCTACGTGCTTGCCAGTGTTGGTGTAACGGGGGCAGAGAATAAATCAGGTTGCTATATCAGAGTATTCTATCCCTGACTGTGCAAAGAGCAGCTTTTGTGACTTCCTGATGTGATTTACCATACAATGACAACCTTTAATGTCCGCCAGTGTTATAATCTACTTTATCTTAATACAATCTTCCCCTGCTGAACCCTCCAGAGTCTTAACAGCTATTTTCAATGGAGTTTTTTTTATTATTATGACTTGATACTGTGATTACTGTCGCACTCCTGCTCTTTGTGGAAGGGGAAATTAATAAGTTTTTTCTTAAGCACTTTGCACCACAGCTGAATAACAATCAGCCCCCAAGCTGGGTTCCTGCACTTGTTGGATTCAATTATGAACCTTTGCTCCAACTTCAGCAGTTTTCAGATCAAAAGCATGTCAGCACATGAGACCCTGTTCCAAAGGCTCTCACTGTGGGGAGGAAAGGTGACAGGCACTGAATGAGGGAATATATGGCTTTTCCTCTACTCTCCTATGGCTGCCCCATTCATAGTTATCTCCAAAGACCTGTGCCTGTATCAGGATGTTCAGAATCATCATGCCTTGGAGAGAAGGGTTTAAGCCCTGCTCTTTATACAAATTATCCTGTTCTGTAGTCATTCTTGCTCAGTCTCCCCATCACCTCTCAAAGCTCACTGGATCTTCTCTTCAGAAAACCATTGCACTAAGATATACCACATCTCACTGCCCAAATAGTGATGACGTTGACTTCTCCCAGTGCATAATACATTTCACTTGATGAGGATCAAGCCACACAACCCTTACACATTGTTGAGCCTTGCCACATAAATTCTAACATAGACAGAAGAAGTTCTGTCTCTAGAATGCACTCCAGAGTATTTGGATGAACAACTTGTGAAAGGAGGGCTTACGCACAAGATGCCACTTTTACCATGATTCTTCCACTACGAGGGGTACATTGATATGTCACTGAAGTACTTCCCTGCTAAAGGTGGCTGGGCAGCACAGTTCTCCAGCAATGCACTGCAATGATTGAAAGACAGAATGCCGTTGTACCCTGGGTTAGGCTGTTCCCACTTTGCACCTCGTTTTATTGCTAGCTACAATGCAAAATGATTCCCTCCTGCTAGGTAGCATTTCACACCTTCTTTGACAGGTATAATTGAGCACATAAGGGTGAGGATACAAAAGAGAATACACTTGGGCTCTGGTTTGTCACTTTTTTTTTTCTAAACTTAGGCTTGAAAGGCAGGAGCTGGGCCAGTGGAACCAGCCTCCTACAATGTGGGATGCCCATGGAACACGTTTAATCCGGAAGGCTCCACAGAGTAGATGCCCAGCCTACCTAAATGCAGCTGGCCAAAGGCACTTCCCAGCTCTCTGTAGAAAACACGTGTGCTACAAAACTCTAGATTATACTAATTGTAAAATACTACAGGAAGAGATCAGGGCACAATCAGGGCATTGCCTGTGCTCTTGGGGATGATATTGTAGCATTTTTCCAGTTTTCAGGACTACTGAGCCACCATCATCTCCCAGCTAGATTATACTAATTGTAAAATACTACAGGAAGAGATCAGGGCACAATCGAGATCAGGGCACAATCAGGGCATTGCCTGTGCTCTTGGGGATGATATTGTAGCATTTTTCCAGTTTTCAGGACTACTGAGCCACCATCATCTCCCAGCTAGCCAACTGCTAAGGCACCAGAATAAGCACACAGGCTCAGAGCCCAAGCTGCAGAGCTAGTGCCAGTATTGATCAGGAAAACTGAAAAAAGTAAACAAATTCTCTGTAATTACTCAACTTGATGGATGCCAGTAGGTTTGTTTGCTTCCTGCAGAGATGCCAATAGCCTAAGGGAGCAAACACTGCCATTATGTAATAAAACCATACAGGTAATTAAAAAACTCCTGGCAGGACTACAAACAAGAACATTATCTGTTAACTGTTTCAGTGGAGCAAGAGGAATGGATACTGAAGATTTGGCCTCATTTGAGGGGAAACAGCTTTAATGGATACTTGAATAAGAGCTGAGCCAGTAAGGAAATGCATTCAGTTCAACGTCAACCTCTTTTCTACTACAATATATCTCCTTGGACATTATAGTATTCTTAAAGATCTCAAATGAAATTAGGGCCCCTCTGCGCTGAGTGTTTGTTCTAGATCAACGATTTTATCTAACAAAAGAGACAAAATGGGGAGGAAAGAAAGCTTGTCCTATTGTGCAAATGAGAAGTGGAGACACAGGACTTGCCCTCTGTCTCGCCAGTCACTTCCTGAAGCACACAGAAACTGCGCTCCTAATGTCTAATCCACCACTCTGCCAGCTCAAGAGCGGAGTGGGGGCTACATCTGAGCATGATGACCGATAAGCTTTTGGAGAGAGAGCAGACAACAGTAGCGGCAGCCTTTGTTGGCTCTCCCAGATTTATCGGACTTGGAATTATGAGGGAGAAAAGGGGCAGTTATGGAATAAACAGTCTAAAACTGAGCTAAACACAAAGTTCAAGTGAGGGTCCTGCACCATCTCCTCTACTTCACACACTAGTAGCAAAGAGCCCACTCGAAAGCAAGGATAGAAAACAGAGGAAAGGAAGGAAAGTGCATAAGGTGACAGACAGACTGCTAGAGAGTTGCTTGTCGCAGTGGCCTATGGGTGGTTTCAGATTCCTTTTTTACGGTTAGAGCCAGCAGCTGAAGAATTAAACAAGCTTTCTGGCAAGCTGACAGTTCATTAGGTATGTAAACCCAGCAGCAGGCAATGCAGGCTGGTACAGAAGAGGGCACACAGCAGAGGCTCTGCAGGGGAGCACTCTTCCTGGGGTGCCCCAGCAGCACAAAGCGCTGGCTCTGAATGGATCAGCAAGGACAAGGCAGGCTGCCCCGGTGACAGTTCTTAGGATATTCCTAACTGGAACAATATCCTTTCTTTCTACAAGGGCTTTTCTCCAAAAGCATTGACTCTCCAGGTGCCTTGTGGAGTACATCAGACACCATTTAGCTCATTACTGATATGCAGCCTCCACCTCAATAAGCCTCTGATACTGGTCCCACTGACAGGAAGCAGGGAGCACCACATCCTATTTAAATGCATTAAGCACCCTGGCACAGCAGTGGCTGGCAGCATAATAGCATCATGTAAGTCTCATTGAAGCCAGAAAAATCTAAGTACAGGCTTCAATGAGATTTGGATATGGCTGGAAAAATCAGATTTCTAACACCTCTCTGCTAAATATTGTCAATCACTCCGATTTCCTTCCACTAGTGTACCTGAAAAATATCTTCCTATCAAGGATCATAGGCAAGTAACTGTGACCTTCATGCAGATGAATATTAAAGGACAACTGCTCTGGCCAGCAACCTAAGAGGAGATTTAGGAAGAAAGGTCGAACGCCCATGCCGTGTACAGGACAGATTAGACAAGATTTAAGTTAGAAAGCAGCATTCAATGGCTATGGGGCATAGCTATACCCTCCTACTCCTGTCTATCAATAATCAGTTGGGACGCCTTGGGTGACCTTTCCCTGCCTCAGTTTCCCCAAAGTTACCAAGCAATTAATTTGTTAATGCTTCTGCAGCATCAAGGCTTAACAGACAGTGCTATGGGCATGTGAGTGATTTCTTTGCCAGACAGACCCTGATGTAAAGTACTGACATGAGCACAGACCACAACAGAATGTGATACTGGATAAGTAATGGGAAGAGGCAGAGATACACAGATTAAAGCTGTGTCAATTGGGTGACTCACTAGAATCATAATAGTCACTAGGGCTTAAGCACAGTTTATTTATAGCTGCTGTGAGCAGATAGTCACAAGATCGCAGAATGACAGCTGGGAGAGAAAATGTGGATTTTTTATTATATTACCTCTGGGGAATGTTTCTTGCTCACAGAAAGAGATAATTAAATCAACAAATACATAAAGATTCCTGAATCACAGACAATGGTGAATTCTATCTGACCTCTTCTGCTTTGCTCACAGAGCAGAGAAGTGACCTTGCTGATCTCAGAAACTTAACTGTCTGGTGCATGGAATTCACAGCCAGACAAACCTGGGTAGCGGGAAGAAATCAGAAAAGTAGCCAGGCTGTCCTGGAGAGATAGGAGGTGTGGGACTATGTCACCTTTGAATCAGCTCAACTGGAGCCCGAATTATTATTGGGGGCTTTGACTCTACATAAAATTGTAATTTTTCCAACTGCACCTCAAAAGAGATACCATGAAACTACCCTGATGTAAGCAATCCCTTCCATTACTGCTCCTTTGAGCTGAGGAGCCAGGCAGACCTGCAATAGGCAGTAGCAGCTAGCCTGGGAGCTAAAGAGCACAGAGCTACAGAGTCTGTCCCTGGCTACTGGCTGTCTCAAATGAAATAATACCATTCATATTATTTACCACCAAGAGCTCTCTCTCATCTATCACTACAAAAAAAAAACCCAGCAGACTCCTTTACCTCCACACAACAGATAATAAATATTTTTTTATTATTTATAAAAGCATCATTAAAGAAAACTTAAAGCACAGGAAAAACAGTAAGCAGAATTTCTCATAGTAGCCATTTTGGTGGAAAAGCAGCTTTATCAGTGGATAGGAAAATTCCCAAGGCAGCTTGTACTCTAAAACATGTGGGAAATAACATCTCTCAATGACTTTTCTCCAACACAAAAGGGTTTGTAACAACAGCACTGACAGGATCTGAAGCTGGAACTCCAGATTTTCAGCTTTGACAATGGAATTATTGCACATTATTCTTTCTAAGTAAATTAAACCCATTAATCATCGTAATTAGTAATGCTCTGTGTCAGTGATATGGTAACAGAGCTAGTCATTATACTGTGCTATTAAGAAACTAAAGAATGATACTACAGCCACTACATGCTGCTGCTGTCACTGGCTGGCTACGGAGGAGCATGTTAATGCCCAAGGCTTAAGAAGGACTCCAACTTCCAAGAGATACAAGGGCAGCAAGAGATACTATCCCCTGCTGGCTTGGAAGCCCCAGGGATGCTGAGAGATAGCAGAATAGAACAAATTCATCCTTAGTATGATTCTGCTTGAGCCAGTTCAAGCATGGCAGAAATTATTTTGGCCCACAAGGCTTCCCTCTTGATTAATACCTGGAAAAGCCAATATAATTTAAGCGTGGTGACAACTCCAGTCACATATCCCCAGGGATAGGGTGGGTTGCACGTGGAGTCCATCAGGATGCTGAGCTTTGGCTCAGTGCTCTCATCAATGTTTCATCACCATGTATATTGGAAGTGCATTAATAATGGGATTACCAAACATTAAAGATTAATATATGACTGGCAGATTTTGATAAGCATGATGCAAGTGCCTTACACCAACCCCTAACATGTAATACTCGGACACTAGACACGTGTTGAGCCTTTCCAACATATTTATGAAGTACCTTAATCTGGTTGTGGTCCACTTCTATTTGTTTGAATTTAGTTAGATGAACAGGCCACAAATAGCACAGGGTAGCCCATGTGCTAGGTGCAATATAGCCACACAAAAAAAGACCCCTAATGATCCCTACCCCAAAGAGCTTTCTAGCCAGGTAAATGACAAGTAACTTTCCCAGCAAGTTTTTTTTCCTTCTTTTGCAAAACGTCTCTGGAGAAAGGAAGATAGTTGTTTTTGGTTTTTTTTTTCCCTAACAGATTTGTTACTTGAAATCAGGTACCAAAATGTTTCACTAATTTCATTTTTTATACCACTCACTAGTCAGGCTAGGTTGCTTAGTTACAATTGTCATTTGGAATTATTTTTGCTCCATGACTCGGCAAACGATGAGTTCCTTGATCGATTCTGATGTTGATGCTGACAGAAATGGAATTTTAAATTTCTTTCCCTCCTGCCTAGTATAATTTGATGTTATAGAAAGTGAACTCAAAGGAATCAATCCGAACACCTCCTACCTACAGAAACTATATTCCTCCCAGTGATATCAGTAAGACAACTTGCCTGGGGTTTGAAAAAGGCTGAAACAAACTGCTGCAAACAGATGACTATTAGTCCCTTTACTCTGCCATGTGTGTGTGTGCCTGTAGACACATTGTGCCCACATATACTTGTGCTTGCTAAGATGCCATCCTCCTGCAGTAGCTGGTTACCAGTCATACTCTTAGGACAGGTGCCCAAGCTATCCACAAATAAGGGATACAGCAGATCCTCAAAGAACAATGTATCGCAACGAATTACACCTTAAATCATCATCCCAAGGCAACAGCACTTAACTTTGTGCTTCCTCGCCCACCATTCTCTAGTAACCCTTCCTTTAACATGTGCTCCATTCCATTCTCTTCACGTTACCTCTTCTCCCTACACAGTAGTTTGCCACCCCTCCCACACCAGCTTCCAAACCAGCCAGCTTAACACACAGCTTTTAGCTCCTCTAAACTAAGTATTTCTTATGTTGTTAGCTCCATCTAGTGATGGAACTGAAGCCTTATCGCCAGCCATTCTTGACACTGCATGCAAAGTATTTTGTGCTGGACCCAAGGGATTGAACACTGGGATAAAAAGCCTTTCTGCCTGTTGGAATTTTTCTGAAGACATCAATAACTACAGCATATCAACACCTCAGAATTGCTGTGTGGCACAGGAAGTGCAGTCAGCTGGGGAGCTAGGTAAAAAGCTACAGGAAAACAGGGTGAAACATAGCCCAGTACCTTCAAAGAGGACTGCTTTTATATTTACCATAGCAATAGTCACAGAATCACAGAGTCACAGAATATCAAGGATTGGAAGGGAGTTTGAAAGATCATCTAGTCCAATCCCCCTGCCAGAGAAAGAACACCTAGATCAGATCACTCAGGAATGCGTCCAGGCGAGTTTTGAATGTCTCCAGAGAAGGAGACTCCACAACCTCCCTGGGCAGCCCCTTCCAGTGTTCAGTAATGCTGGCAATTCTCTTACAAGGAGACAGATCTCCCACCCCAGTTTCCCGCTACAGCTGTCAGTAGCTAATCCTTTTGTAGCAGTGCCTTTTCAGTCATCACACATGGAACAGGCTGGACCCCTGGTGTTACAGAATGGTGCTTGTGTATGTGGCTGAACCACACTGACTGTATAGCTTGAGGGAAACAGTGTTATATCTAACCATCTCCTGCAGCAGCAGAGCTGCTGGGTCTTGGGCTTCCTATGCCGGCAGCACAAAGTTTGCTATCAGCACTTGTTAAAAGTGAGCAACAGAGGCCAGCAGAAAGATCTCAAAGAAGAATAAAGCAGGTCTATTTCCCTGCATATCTGTCTGCCTTTGTAACAGCATGTAACACAGACATGCAAAGCACAGCATCGTGCGTGAGAGGACAATTCCAGTGAGACTAGGATTTGGTGGAAGCTCTCAGGCTGTTGTGGGTGCCATCCCATTTCTCTCCAGGGTCAATGCAGCATCTAGCTGGGTGTCTGCACAGAGAGAGAGAAAGCCACAGTTTTCTCATTCACAGATAAGTTTCTTCATCTGTGAGTTCTCTCAGCTGTTCTATCAAATATACTGAAAAGTACCCTCATTCTTCTAACCACATTTGCCAAAAAAGTTTCACAGGAGAAGGATGTTAAGTGCTTTTCCGCAAGAGCTCTCACAGTGCAACCTGCTCATAGAGCACTCTATAAAGGAACTGGAGACTCTGAGGCTTCAAGCAGAAAGGAAAATGCTCCTGGCAGAAGAGATGGGCATAAGATCTTACTACGTGGGCTTTCAAATACCCATACCAACCACAAAATTTCACTGTATTTTAGAGATGGTGACGTACTCGGAGGGAACAGACACAAAAATGGTATAGAGGCCAGGGAGAGGGATGAGGATCATTCATGTGTATCCTCAAATCTTTCCAATTCAAGGCACAGCATCTCTGGACACAAAGCCAAAGAAGTCCATGGGATATTTCTCTCTCATTGCCTGCTCAGAAAGCATTTGCTGCTGTATCCTATTTCATTCTGATTTTCGACCTCTTGCCCCTACACACTACTAACGAGCTGGCATTGAGGTTGACACACTTTTGGAATCACAGGCAAAGCTCTGAAGATCAAGAAGGATTAGATTCCCAGCAGGGGATGAAATATACCTACTTGGAATAAGACAGAACTTTCTTGTAAGCCTGCAAATCTCCAAATTGCCTTCTTTCTTCAATGGCCCTTCTCCACTAACCCCCCAGGCCTGCAGTTTCCATGGAGTTATCTTGTACTGCTTGGCTGCCTCTCCTCTCTTTTTGAACCTTTTGGGTGGATTTTAGGGGAAGAGTGTGTTTTACTTACTGTCTAATTCCCTGTTAGCACCACAGAGTACAAATCATGCAACATAAAAGAGGCTGTGCTATGTCTCAGCATTTCTGGGCACAGTGCAGCTGCCTGAGGCTGTCAGTTAGGTCCCAGTCCATCAGAAGGACTCAGTTCCGAGCATCAACTGCAGTGAGCTCTGGCTCAGACCCCTTTACAACGACAACTGTAATACAACAATGTAGATACAAAGAGAAATGAACATTACACATCCTCCAGCTGCTCTCCCCAGGTCTCTCCCACTTTGGGAGACCAGCAAATTTGGTTTTCTGGAGACATTTTACTGGGCCATCAGCAGGGAACAAGGAGTGCAAATCAGGTTATTTATTGCAAGCTGAAATCACAAAGGTTCCACAATGAATTGAAGTGCAATCTTGTTTACCTGCTTTACCCCATTCCTGCTTTGGAGTAACAATTTCACAGTCAAATCTGTTGTTTAATATTTAAAATGTTCTCCCTCCCCACTCTATCGAGGGAGATCACAATATTCTGAGACAAAGTGCTCAATAGATTCTCAGACTGGAGAAAAATAATATAAACCCAAACCAGATAGTTCTTTAATTTCAAAAGATAATACCAAGACATTCTCAGACAAAAGAAATATATCTATATTTCTCTATAGATCTACAGTATTTAGGATTTTATCCCATCATTTTTGTAAAATTCATGAAAGATTTATGAGTTATTCAGCTATTCTGAGTTCCTGTGATATTGCTAATAAACCTTCCCCTTATTCCTATTGTTACATCTCATCAGCCCCTCAGCCATTTCAGACTTTTGAAGCATAGAGAGATTCTTTTTTGTTGAAGTATTTTAATATCTACTTCCTTAAGATGAACATCAAGTTTGCTACTCCATCAAATCCATCATTTTCCACTCTCCCATCATAATTTAGAAGCCAGGCAGACAACACATTAATCCCTTTTTAAGACAGGAGTGGAGTTAGATGAGAGGAACTTCTGAAACCAGATAATGAACTTCTAGAAGTGCTCCAGCCCTCACAGAATTAACCAAAGGTAGTTTTTACTGAAAGTAAATTGAAGACTATTCTTACCACAAAGGACAGGCCTATACATTGCCAACATTTAGCTCTGCCACATTAAAGTCTTCCAAGACTTTTGAGGACCTATCCAAGTATGTCTTCTGCAGCAAAAAGAATGCTGAGTGTTAATTTTGTTGACTCTTCCCCAAAAGATGGTTCTCTTGCTGAATTTATTTTCGTGTCCTCCATTTCCTCTACCACCACCACTCATTCTCAGTTCCCAAGTAATTAATATCATTAATATCAAGGAAATCATGAATGACTGTGGAAAAACCACTGTCCTGGTTCCAGGAGGGAC
>VZTM01002137.1:0-12051 GCA_013400555.1 Jacana jacana
TAGTGGCATTAAAAACGTCCAAGTACAAAATCTTCTATGAAAGGGCTGGCAGGGGAAGTGCAGGGGGTGGGCTGTTTGAAAAACAACAGCTGTACAGCCAATATGTCTCAGTCTTGCCTGTAGTCTCTCCAAAACTTTATCCAAAACATATTCAAAGTTAACTATGAAGCAAGTGCTTCTCCTTTTTCTTTTAATTTAACATTTTTGCCTGATTTCTGTTTTTCTAGTGTTTTTCAAGACTCCTTATTTCAGTTCGTCACCAGCACACCTCCTAGGAAAATTTTATGGACTAGATTTGTAAGTACCTTTAAAAATCTAACTGGACATTCCAAAAGCAAATCCAAAAGGCACAGATCTTTTACCTGAAGAAAACGAGCATTATAGGATCCTATATTGGAAAGAAGTTCCACAGAACATATATAAGTAAAAAAGCAATCTCTTTTCTGCGCCCTGGAGAATGAGATGGATTTTTCTAAGAGGTTTGGCTTTGCTCAGCTTACTATTCCAGTCACTCTTGTTGACTTTTATGATATGAAGTTAAGTCTAAAATAAGAGTTCTGGAAAATCCCAGCTTACTTGTCATTTAAACAGGAAGAATCTCCTGCCCTTATATAAACTGAGGTCTCTGACTGAAAACTAAACAAGCCTTTTTGTTGTTTTGTTTCTATTTTACAAGACTTAAGGGCTTGGGATAGCCATTCAGCTGGTAGTGATATCTGTCACAAACAGACCGACTCATTGGGGATTTAATGTAAGCCAGGTTCAATTTATAGCAATACTCAGCATTGGTATTTCTGATAAGCTTCCATGACAATAGAACAATTACAAGACTTGAAAATAAATAACTCCTTAGTCAATTAAACCTTATTTTTAAAATGGATTCATAGCAATTCAGTGGTTGAAAGTAATGTGGCTTTTTCTCTCCTTCGGTAATTATTCTGACGTATTCCTTGTAGTTGAGCCAAAATGTTTCATAGGTCAAGGAGACTAGAAGAGATTTCTTGGCTCATCAGATCCAGCTCCTTTTGATGTTAATCTTTTAACAGAACAGGTAGTCATGGATGGAAAAGGTATTAAGGTATCTGATTTCACAATAGAGAAAGGGGAAGATGGAAAGGAATCAACCAGCTATCAAAAATAATTTGGGGAGTCTTTATAACCTCTTTTTTCACTGTCCACATAAGTAACAGCTAAAGTAGGGCTGTAATTAGGTTAGGGTATTTTTTAGACAATCCAGACTTTGCATGAAAGGCTGCATAGTGGGACACTTTTACTACCAATATCACTTGACGTTTTGCCTTCACTGATGAGGATTTATACATCTTTTCTTGATTGTGTGCTTTTCCAGCAGATGCAAACATGAATATTTAACTTTGAGGGCCTCTAATTTTATTACCTGGGAAACAGTTAAATTCTGATAAGATGTCAGCCTCTACCAACAGCCAGATGCTCAGATTGTATTTACTGCTCTATTCATAAATGGAAAGACCAATCTCTATGATTTTTCAACATCTAAGGAAGCCTGTTCAGTTACTGCATTCTCTATTAGATCATGAAAGGTGTTCCAGGCAGTAAAGGGCTGGTATCTCTTACCAAAAACTAGGCATTAGACTTTCAAGAGGTACAAAGGACTACAAAGAAAAATGGTAAGTCAACATATCAAAAATATCATGATGATCTTGCAACATGTTGAGCTTAATATTCCCTTTAATATAATATCATTTTATTTTACGGATTACAGAAGAGACACCAAACTCCATTACTTGGATCTAGACAGCTAGAATCAAGTCTTAGATTCTGTTTCTGGTTTTGTCCCTGATGTACTATTCTAAGATAGACAAATCACTTCAGTCTATAGATCTGCCTGAAAATATATAGATATATAAATTCAATTTCAAAATGTTTGGGAGTCTTGCTTTACATTAATCTCAAACCATCGTACTAAGGTGTCAATAAAATCGTTGTGTTGGGGGGGCGGGGGGATAATAATGGCTCAATAAGGAAACATAACTCTTTTTATTTGTGTGACACTGGCAAACATATTTCTGCTATACTCAGTGATAATGGTAAAGTTTTGGTGAATGCATTTCAGTCCTCCTGAGGAGTTTCAAACTGTTCCCTTCGACAACCATTATTCATTAGATTTGTGATCTAAGCCAACCGGCTTCTCTGGTTTTTTCTGCTGTCCAAACAGATGCCTGAAACATCCTAAGCAGGAAAATAGAGAATGGCGTACAACAAACTGAACAACAGATATGAGTGTGAGAGCATGACTGCCTTTGTTCAAATTCCAGATCAGGTATTCATATGGCACTCGGACATTCTCCAAAAATAGTGCAGCAAGTGAGCATTGATGCACAGAAAGCAAGGTACTTCATAAGGGCTGAATGCAACAAATTTCAGTGGACTGACATGAAAGCAGTTAACAATGTTTATTAGTTTTTATCTGTCTTCAGGTGTTCGGAGCGTCTTGATTGAGAAGGTATAAAGATACTCAAAGAGCAACATTGTTTTTCCTGGATCTTTAAATCTTGTTTTCAGATAAAAAAGGCAATCATATATCATAGAACCATTTTGGTTGGAAGAGATCTTTGGGATCATCGAGTCCAACCATCAGCCCTACTCTACAAAGTTCTCCCCTGCACCATATCCCTCAACACCACATCTAATCAACTCTTAAGCACATTCGGGGATCGTGTCTCAACCCCCTCCCTCGGCAGCCCATTCCAGTGTCTAACCACTCTTTCTGGGAAAAATTATTTCCTAATGTTCAGCTTAAACCTACCGTGTTGCAGCTTGAAGCCATTCCCTCTTGTTCTATCACTAATTACCTGTGAGAAGAGACCAGCACCAACCTCTCTACATTGTCCTTTCAAGTAGCTGTAGAGGGCGAACATATCTACAAAAACCCTCAGTGAGGCGCTCTGTGTCATTCCTTTTTAATTTACACCTATCACAAAATACACATGATTAATCACTCCCTGCATGATCTGTAAATTGAAGAATTACAGTAACTTCCTGCCTTTGGGGCAGGGAGTAGATAAAATTTCATAATCATACACTGTAAAACTCATTCCAAGAATACAGATCCATGAAAGTGTGCTTCTCTATCTATTTTCTTCAGTTTGAACTTTAATCAATAAACAGGGATCTTACAGGTACTGTACTAGAGCTCCAAGCCAAAGTCAAGCCGCACTGCCAGCAAAACCATCCAGATTCTGATTTTACGTTCCTCTCCTTTTCCTGTCACTCTAATGATTATTTCTTGTATTTATTTTGGTAAAAAGTTAATAATCCACTGGTATTAGAATTACTTCTAAAAAATTAGGCACATAAGATGATACAGCACCAGGCAGACAAGACCAGCAAGAGCCAAATCAGAACCTGAAGCTGTTTTTTCTTCAAAACCCACCTAATATGGCAGCATCATTTCTGGTTTGAGCCTGAGCTCATTCTAAGTCTCTTTGAGCATCTTTTCTCCTGTGATGTATAAGTTTTAGTACAAATGGCACAGCTAAGCATTTCTTAAGATTTACAAACCCAGCCCCTGGTTAGACATCCAGCTTCCATGACCTCCACTCACTGTCTCAGACAAATCCGTAAACTCAGCTGCACATTACCTACAAGGGTATATCTCATTCAGCTGCATGTGATCCTAAATCCATCTGATAGAAAATGTTTTGACAGAGCAGTTTTGCGTCCACATCTTCTAACCTGCCAGAAAGAATAAAATATCTGTCGCAACAGATCACTAAAGTCAAATGCATCATTCATGTGCTACTTTAACTCCCTGTAATACAGATTATAACATACTGGTTAGAACTTGTTAAGAATAAAGTATTTTTCTAACATTCCTTTCTGCCATTTACTTACATATTTTATGAGGTTTCTACTTCTCAATTTTAAGAAGAACATAAAACTTGTCAGAGGAGAGCAGAAGGAAGCCAGCTGTCTGGTCTCTGGCAGCGACCAGTGGGACATGCTTGAGAGGCCACAAAACAAGGCAGAAGCACAAGGAACCTTTCTTTGGGACATCCCCTCCAGCTCCTGGAACTAGTGGTTGTACGTTTCCAGACTTCCAGAGTATGAGTTGGAGAATCAGCACTTCATTCACTTTAGTCCTTTATCACTTAAACATTTTTGGAAATCTCACATTTTACGACTGGAGTTTTGAAAATATCTCAGGAATAAAATTACAATGACCCCAGGGCCTTCAATTAGTCCTCGAATTATTTAAAATTTCCCATTAAAATTGATATACTGTCTTGAATTAGCACCTTTATGTAGAACTGGGGAAAGTGGCCAATAATACCTTCTTGTAAGATGCCTCCTATAAGCAGTTTATTATGCATAATTACACCATTTCACGTAGATAATTCAACAGCACTGAAGCCAGGCAAATAAAGTAATCTATTTTGCTGTTATAAATTGATTGTGCAGTAGATTTTGATAAATCTTCCCTTTTACTGCAGCATGGAATTACTGAGCACTGAAAATGTTCAAGTTACTAAATAACACACCCAAATATAACTTCTATGTTAATATCGATGTGAATTTTATACTGACTTTGACCCCAGAATTATTTTTTTTTCATCTTCCTACAAGCTGTCTATGCAGAGTGATTTATTGTTAAAGCAAACCTTTTAAATATGTTTATGACAGCATGCAATTCAAAAATATCACCAGAATTTAAGATACACATGTCACATACCTAACAATTCAGAGCTAATCAAACACAGATTAAGAAATCAAGTACCATTTTAAAAATAGAAGAATTATTGCTGAATGTTTGTATCTTTCTATACTGGTGATAACTATGAAACTCATTTTAGTTTAAGATGCTGCACAGGGATTCCTTTGATAATGAGTTTGCATTCATGAATGCCATTATTTCCATTGGTAAATTAAAATTGCAAAGAGCTCAATTACCTCAAGGTAAACGCTGCTACAGGAGAAGAAAGCTGGGGAAGGTGAGGAAACCCCTAACAGTGTGAGGTGGTTGGTCAGTGCTGCTCTAAAAGCAATCATGAACATAAGATATGGGTTTTAAAGCATCAAAGCAATTAAGAAGGAAAAAAACCTGAAAATTAATGGAAGTTGAAAGTCATCTTGTTGCTGTTGAAAATCTTATCCATGTTCTGAGGGCATTACAAAGGTAAATGACATAAAGGAAGGATTTTCAAAGGTACGGAAGGACAAATAAGTGCCCAACTCTCATTAAAAGTTTTTTGACTGGTTCAAATAAATCCACTAGAAACAAACATAGAGCCTTAATTTATGGTGAAATGGGAAACAAATTGTTTTCTTCATAGCATTATGAATTATGGTGCTAAACCAGGAAGGAGAACAATTTAGATAACCCTGTCACTCAGACAGCAGAAGAAAAATCAGGGTTCTTCGCATCAAACAAGTGAGTGATAGTAATGAGAAAGGTATCAAAATGACAGTACAGAGACGTTCATTGAGATAAACCCACTCATAAGGAAGGCACCCACAACATCATCATGATGATTTTTCAGCAAGTTCATGACATACAAATATTTGACATCCTTTGTGGAGAAATTCCCTAGAGCAAGTCTGAGCACTTAGCAGCACCGAGTACTTAGTCTTAATCCAACAAAGCACAGAAAATACATGGAACAATGATTTTAAGCACATTCTTAAAGATGAGAAGGTACAGTTTGATTTGCTAGACAGTGGCCAATTGTGCCTACGCAGATTCTACTAAAGATGAACTTCAAATGTTAGTATCATTTCTATCTAACTTTTCTGCCTGACAGCAAAGTATCTGGAATATATTAAGGGCACACAACCAAAATATCGCAGGCATATCTAAGAACTTTTCACTCAGTCTCAAAATATTGGTTTGCTTTAGTTTATCTAAATGGCAACCACAGGATAGAAAATAAATTATCTGAATCCCTTCCCCACTCCCACCAAAAACCTGCATTACTGGAAGTGTGAAGAGTTGAACATGTGCTCAAGAACCATGAAACCATTTTGAGCTCTCTAGAATACAGAAAAGTTATTATACTGCAGTTTTGTGCAAACACCTTGGTCACAGGAATGTGCTCTTATTGTAAGTGGAAAGGCACAAGCCAGTGCAGCCCAGATTTTGATTCCATTACAAAGCTCAGGCCACCCATTGCATGGGAGGATGGACACAATTCTGGGGCTTGAAGGGTCCCTCCCGCCAGGTTACGTATCACTCTAAAATGTGATGTCTAGGAGAGTTCCCTGAGCTCTGCAAGTCCAATGTGAAAAAAAAACCAACAAAACAAACCACCAAAAAAACCCCTTGCAATGTCTTCTCTTTCCACTACTTTTTTTTCAGAGATGCAGTAAAACCTATTCTCTGACACTTCTAAGGTGATTTAATATCCTCAGATGAAAGTAGCCATATAAAAGCTAAGTGACAATAGATTGGTATTTGTTATTTCCTGGCATACACACAACTTGTTCTCGTTTACGTGGCAACAAGCCGAAAAAATCTCAGCAGGGTTTATAGGTGGGGAAGAAAAGAACCGTTTCCAAAGTGCTATGTATATGGGGAAAAATGCATAAAACCAAAAAGATTGCAGCAGTAAAGATAGTGAAAGAGTAGAAGGGTGTGAGCAGCAGTGAGTAACTCTTCACGGGAAAATACTGCACTGAATTTTATCTGTGCATCAGAGGTGGCTTAAGTCTCCTCAGTGAGACAGACGAAAGCTCAGGTTAGATGCTCTGACAGTGAAGGGCCAGTCAGTCTGGCCACAGAGGGGGAGTGGAAAGGAAGAAAGATGGGGAGGTGCAGTACCTGGAGCCAGCTCTGATGACCCCGCCTTGCTGTCACTGATCTCTTGCTGTGAGTACCACTGCTAGAGGCAGCCACCTTTGCAGAAGTAGCCATCATGTCTTACAGTCCACTGGGACCTCAGCAGCTGGCACCAGTGCTGGCAGCTCGTTGGGCTCAGACACAGCTCCTGGCAGCTTGCCCTGGGTGGCTGACTGGTTAGCTCATGCTCAAAGCCTGCCTCACTGCACCTTACTGCCCTTAGGTAACTCTCAACAAGCTTAAAACTGTCTAGTACCATCCTATTGCCACTGAGGTCCATGTGACCAAGCTGGTGAGGGGTCTAGAAAACAAGCCCTATAAGGAGAGACTGAATGAACTGGGCAGGTTTAGTTTGTAGAAAAGGAGGCTGAGGGGAGACCTCCTTGCCCTCTACAACTACCTGAAAGGAGGTTGTAGGGAGGTGGGTGCTGGCCTCTTCTCCCAAGTGAATAATGAATGACAGGACCAGAGGAAATGCTCTGAAGTTGCAGCAGGGGAGGCTTAGACTGGAATATTAGGAACAATGACTTTACTGCGAGGGTGGTCAGGCACTGGAAAGGTCTGCCCAGGGAGGTGGTGGAGTCACCATCACTGAAAGTATTTAAGAAATGTGTAGATGTGGCATTTCAGGGCAAGCTCTAGTGGCTGAGGTTGTTGGGGGTGGAGTGGTTGTTGTGGTGGGGATTTTTTTGGGTGTAGGTGTTTTGGTTTTGGGGAGGTTTTTTGGCTGTGGTGGGGTTGGTTTGTTTGTTTATTGTTGGATTCAATGGTCTCAAAGGTCCCTCCCAATCCATTCTGTGATTCTGTTAACATTTCTCTGCCTTAATGATGCAGGATTACATGGTGGAGAATAAGGAAGGAAGGACATACTTAACCCCTGACACTGAGTGGATGTTTTATCATTCAGCTGAGGTTTTGCAAATCTTTTATCACCACATATTCAAATGAAATCACAGGCAGTGCATTCACTGGAGCAGAGCCATATGGGCAGCAGAAATAACGACAAGGCCGTGGGATCACTACTGACCTGACAGTGCTGCTGTTCTCTCTCACCAGTGAAAATCAGAGCTGAACGGGCACTATAAAACCATACAGCAAACGAGCCCACAGCTATTGCTGTCCAGGATGTTTACTACCCCTGTTTCTGCCATGTCATCCTAAGAATTTCAACTCCACTATGTGTGTAGATAGTATTGCTTTTTTTTTTTCTATGGCCATCTGCAATGCTGAACCTTTAGCCTAGATGAGCAGACATCTCATTAATCTTATTTTCCACTAAAGAAAATGAGATCATAAACAAGAATAGGGGCAGGTATCTGGAGTGTTTTTGAGGATTTATCACAAGCCTCCCTGTGTTGAGAAATTATTTATATTTCAAATTCTCCAGTGTATAGTGCTCTATCAAAAGGCCTTTTCCAGGTATTTTGGCAGACACAAACATGGAAGATTTTTTCCTCCTCAGTCTCTTCATTTTCCCTCTAAAACTCAGAAGTCTACTGGTTGATTTTAACCAAATTAGATTAAAGACAGTTATTTCAGAGAATTTAAATCAAGTTTCATGAGTATCAGTGACCATGTACAGCACAGATGCTACAGTAGAAAAAGGTCAGAGCAGACCCTGCATCATTAGATGCAAAAGAATCCAATCAAAAGGTGTACCTGTCAAGAAAAACATTGGACTTCAAAAGTTTCATTGCTCAAAGACCAAATCTTCCAGGCTCGGTGTTTATCTGTTAGTTGTACCATGAAGCAGCAATTAAACAATTAATCATTATCAGTAGCAACTTCACGCTAATAATTCACAGTTTATCAGTGGCCATTAACTTCTGTCTCTATGGACTCTGGTAGCTGAACTATTCTACAGAAGAAAAATGCTCCACATCATATTCTTCAGGTTGATAATTATTAAGCAAGTAGGTCAGAGTGTTCAACCATAGTAAGGAATGGTTGGCACCAATTATCTGTTATAAACTAGTCATAGTGGAAGTGAAGAGATTTTAAGTTCCTTTTCATCAGAAGTCTGAAGTATGGAAAGTGGCTTCATATCTGTTCTATGAGATTTTAAACCAGGTTACACATATCAAATTATGATTAAAAATATAGAACTGTTTGCTTGATGCAGTCAATAAGTTTTATTACATGGTTTCTCTAGCTTTTATGAAAGAAAGGAAGTCCTCCAAGAGTATGCTTAATTTTTCAAGGTCTTTTTCTGGAAAAGCAGCTTTGATTCTTTTCGTTTCCCGAGAGCACATGGAAAACCCGGACTCATACTATTACGACTGGACCCATAAAAATGAAAGAAAAAGTGCTTCTCACACGCAATGCTGTCTTCTGCCCACACATCATTCTTTTGCTCTTCAGTTCACAGTGAAATCAGTCCTGGATGGTCATTCCAACTGATATAAGAAAGATCCTTTGCTTCAAGAGCTACATGTGTAGAGATAAATGTTATAGTACAACCTCTTACTGCAGAGTATTCCCTAACTAGCTTCATCAGTCTTTAACATTATGGTGTGACCTCTTCAGCAAATTGCCTAACGAGGTGCATCTGTCTTTAGTGCAAAGCCATGCACTGATGTTCAGTGGTTACTCTTTCATGAAAGAGAGAATCTTTACTACTTTGAAGCCAGTGAGATTTTCTCATAGCCTTCATTGGAAGAAGGACTGAACTGTCACTAAACATCAAGTATTTAAGAGCTGTTGACTGCAGTGAGAACCAAGGGCAATACAACGTATTCACTACTTCTTAACTGATTTTAATCTGAAATTACATTAAATCACCTGATTATTGTATTCTGCAGAATTCCTAAGTGCCATTGCTGCACTTGAAAAACTTTATAGCCCAGTTATACTGTTTTGGCTTCTATTTTGGCTTCAAATTTAAACCCATGCCCTTGCTTCATATTCTGTCCTTTTCTTGGATGGAAGTAATCTCTTCTTACAATTTTTCTTCCCTTCTGTAACAGAAAGATTGAGCTAAAACACAGGAGGTTCATCAGCAATGCACTAACCCCTCTCTGCCGTAAACCCTAAAATATCAGACTCCATGAATTGATTTTCTTTCATTCTCCGCTGCAGGCATAACTGTTAATGAAGTTGCCAGGTCTGTTGAGATTCTAAAGATTTATTTGTTATACTGAACATAATGTCAAGACAGAGAGTTACTGGTTGCTTTACCCTGACAGTTTTATTCATGAAGCAGAATACTGGAACTTACGGAAGCTTAGCTCACTCAATACATCATTCCTGAAACTTAGTTAAAAGCTTAATGCAAACTTAGTTTAGAGAAGAACAATTGCCTTTAACATGCAAATATTTTATAAATAAATTGCCATAAAACATCTAAGTGAATTATTCTGTCATATAATCACTCTAAGGAAAGTGGTGGGCTGACTTCCTTGTGCTAGCCCTTCATCAATCCAAACTGTAGCAGTCAATATTAGAAATGTCCCTTTAAATGTCCTACCCTGTTCAGTTTGTGTCCCTGCCTCCTCTATTACTCATATTTGAGTTCAGCTGCATCAAGGGAAATGTGGGAATCAAATTTGGATTTGGACATAAAAATCAGATTTGAGTCAACACACCACTTTCCTACCTCCAGCAATAAATAAAACCTCTCAATATTGATATTTGTACAAAGCAAGACTAAAATTCACTTGGTCAGAGTGGAACACCAGTGTGCGAAGTGCTGTCTGTCCAGACCTAACAGTAGCTCAGCGCCAACACTCCAACTGGTTCTCTCTTGGCTTCCTGCCCTGATGAGCAGGATGCTCATCACACTTTCTCTTGCAAAAAATAACGTTTTAGAGTTTTTTAAACAGATCTGTTACTTTTCCCCTTTCCCTTGTAAAGCAAAATACTCAAGTCATACAGTGAGGGAAAAGAATATGGTAAGGAGTACATTTAGGACACAGAATGAGAAGACATTGAATAACAACTTTGTACTGGTCTCTCAGTGTTTCCTCTGCAAGCACTGCTTGCTCAACCATTCCTTTGCTTAAAATAAGAGATGATCCAACTATAAGACATTCTCCACACATCTAGTCCTGCCTGATCTTACACTAGAATGGGTTCTGTAAGACTTCCCAGTGCATTTTGGTACTCCTCCATTACTCTCCAATTGTAATCTTCACTGAAGCTCAGTATTTTTCTCCCAATCCCAAATTATCAAATCATATTCATGCTTTCACTGTTATTGAACAATGCTCAAAATCCCTGCTCAAATTATTTTGCTTCTTATGCTTCGCCAACAAAATGGTTTAAAATGTCTCAAAACAAGAGATCGTTTTAAAATCACATCCTCCCCCCGCTCCCGAAAAAAAGCACTTTCCAAGAAAAGCAAAAACCATCAAATGAAGGACAGTTCATGTCCAGCCAACTTAAGTGGGTTTTGGTTTTCCTTCACCTGTTCCTGTGTTCAGTCACTAAACTGAATATTGCAACTAACCCTGGCCAGAAGGAAAACGCAGTGCTCATTTGTCACATGATTCTGCAGGTTAACCCAGGGTTTTCACCTACAAACATATGACACACATCATTTTCTGTAGAAGCTCTTCACTCAGCAGTCTCTAACATCTGGATTTGTCACTTGACAGGCAAAGCTGAAGATAAGGCAAAGAAAGAAAAATGTTTGGTTTGCCTTTTCTTTTTTTCTATAAGGTGATGAAAGAAGTTTCTATAGGATTCTCTCTTCCCAACGAAACTCCATGCAATGACAGAGTTGTTCTATGCATGTAAAACTGGCCTCCAACAATAATGTTGCTGCAAGAATTCACAGAATACCTCATATGTATCTCTTACAAAAGTGACCGCTTTCATCAGACAATATAAGATAAACAGGAGGTCAACAAAAAGCAGCTGAATTCCACAAACCAGGGAGAAAAAAAAAAAAACAACCAACCCACGTTCTTGTTCAAGGTCATGGGGCCAGTCTGAGCTGCTGCTAAATTAAAGCTACCCTTTTGAGATGCTTAAATTATCTGTGCCATGTGGACTGGGACCATTGACAGCTGATGAGAAAATTACTTCTGCACTACCTCAGGGGAATTCCCACACCTCTTAGACCTCAGTGGAAATGAGATAAGTTTGCTTTAAGCTCCTTCCGGGCTGTATGCCAGAGTTTGGCAGAGTGCATAAAAGAAACAGAGCTCCCAGGCCAGCAGTCACTTAGGCTTGGATTTGGTGTTTGACAAGGAATGCCTAAATGAGGCATAGGAGCAGGGGGGGGGGGGTCCAAG
>VZTM01002137.1:23759-53462 GCA_013400555.1 Jacana jacana
CAAAAAAAAAAAAAAAAAAGGAAAATATTCATTTATCCAAAGTATTTGGGATTTTTAAAGCATCCCAAACATTACAAGTAGAAACAGAAAATGTTCCAAATGTTCAGTGACAAGTGGTGGCACATTTTTGGCACACACAATGACTTTTACAGCATAACACCCAGTACAACATCCAAGGATGAACCTAGAACAGTAAGTTAATAAAGACAGCAGTCTGACAATTGATAACAAATCCTTCACTTTACAACATAGTTGGCAGCAAGCCCTTTTATCTGTGTTTCTATTTAATAAAGGTGAAAACAATTCCAAACTAATTATTCACATTATGAATGGAAAGAGATTTCCATATTCTGTGATCCCATTTCAATCACATCAAACTCCTTTCACTGTTTTGTGCAAATACAGAACTGTAATTGATCCTTATTTCTACTAGATTTGGTTTCAGACCTATTCCTAGATGCGATACAAACAACTGGATCAGAAGTACTAAGGCTGTTGGTCTTCTATGAATAATAAAACTTCAATGAAAGACTTGCCAATACTGACAGGTGATTGTTAGAATACTTGAATAAAATCTAGGGTTTTCAATACCTTGTAGAAAATTGATCTTCATAGACCGTATTATACTATCTGTAAAATCTGACTGGGAAATCATTTAAGAAATAGCTTAACAATCCAAGGAGCACTTTAAATAAACAACGGGAAGAGATGGGAGAATGGGACAAAGCACTTAAAAGTGAACCTGAAAGTACTTCTTCAGGAGTACTCTTTGTCACATAATGGAATGAGTGCCTCAAGTAGGAGATATCAAGGGCGTAGCCGTCATGTGAACTATTTCATTTTATGCTCAGGGCAAGGTGGAAGTAAACTACTTAATGCAAAATCCTGCTGAAAAAAAGATAATCAAATATCAATGGAGTACCAAAAGCTACACTAAAAAGCAATGCTGACATTCATCCAGTTCACAAGCTTCTCACATAAATCTGTGTCTTTCCTTCAAATACAATGAAAAGAAGTCTTTTCATCTATGGTCTGTAGTGAAGCTGTCCTGTAACGCTGATTCTAAGAATTTAAGATATAGATTCTGAAATTGCCTAGTAATTAAGAGGAACTAGGAAGAAAACAAAACTTTCAACACCCTATTAAGAAAAAAAAAAAAAAACTAAAAAAAAAAAAAAAAAACCTCAAAACCACCCCAAAATACAGNAAAAAAAAAACAAACCCAAAACCACAAAAACACAAAAACCAAACACAAACACACACACAAAAAAAAGTCATGGAATAAAGGCTTGCCACCTGATTCTATAGACCTTTTCCTTTACTGCATTTCAGGTTCAATATTAAAGCACATTCTGTTTCAGCTTGCTTTGTTTCTCCCACAGTAGATTTAGCCAGGAAAGGAATAACTTTTCTGATTGAGTGAATGAACAAATTGTTGAGACTTATTTTACCCTTTAATTAGAATAAGAAAGCTGGGAGCACAAGCATTCTGTTGCAGAAGATGAAATTGTGGGAGATCAGTGGAAGGAATGCAGTTCAACAGCAAATCTTCACGCATCTAAAAGTCAGCCAGATTATGTGGGAAATGACTGAGGTCTGATATGATGACAGGTCCTCATCAAAGAAAGAATTGATTATCTGTAAAACTGAGAACAAAGGCTCAGAAATCTGGAATTAATTTGCCCTCCTGGCCATACGGCAAGACCTTAAATACCATTCCATAGTATTCCATACTGAAGAAAGGTACAATTTGGGCTTTCTTGTAAAAAGCCATACAAGGAACATAGAGAGCATTCGTAACGTCTTCAATGAAGTCTGCTGCTTCCCTATTAATTCTAACCTGCAATTATAATTTTCACTTTCTAGCATAACACTCTCACGGGCTGTGTTGCCCAGTCTGGTGACACTCTGACTCTTACAGGAAGCTCACAGGTAGAAGCACCAAGATTACACCTGGATCTGCACTGCCAAGCAAACAAAAACAATCAAAAAAGTTGTAAATCCATCCATACTCTAGTTGCCTGAGTTTAGATTATGGAAGCAGATTTATGAAGTCCTCTCATCCAAAGGTATGGCCTCAATTTTGCACCTTTGATTTGTAAGTGCAATCTCATTCAATTTATATAAAATGAAGTAGCAAGGTAAACACATGCAGATTATCTATCATCGTGTGCCCATTTATGGAAGCAAAGACAAGATACAAATACAATTTCTTCCATAGCTACCCACCTCCTCCTCCCTCCATCTACACACATGTAATTTACAGCTATTATTGTTTATTTCCCACAAAAGTGATCTGATAAGGCAAAACGTCCATGACCTTAGTGACTCACCGTTACTCAAACACAGCCTAGTAAGAGGAGTTCACGCCAGTACTATTTCTTTCCAAATAAATAGTTATAATTTGCCAAAAACCTTTAACAGCTACACAATTACACAGGCATTGAGTCTGTAACTTCCCCTTAACATTTCTTAGGCAAACCAGCAAAATATAAACCCCTGCTGCTGCGCTGAAGAACAGTTAAGTATAGGCCAAGAACAAAGCAATTGTGTTTTCAAGGCTGTGCAGAGTCCCCGTGCGTGCACTGATTGCGGCAGCCTGTCATTGCCTGTTGATAGGAGAAAAAAAAAGAACCCTGCACAGCAAAGCAAATAACACTAACCAGCTACAATACACAGGTTTTTATCTGTTAGATTATGCTATTCTATTTAAATGGGAACGGACCGTGACAATGAGAACACATGCACACACTGTTAATCCCCACACATCTTACCAGTAATCTGAGGTGCTTCAAAAGTTCAGGAAACTACGCATCCATGGTGGTTGACTGTCAAGTCAGAGTTTTAGTTTAAATGATACAGGTCAAACAGCTTGATTTTCAGAGACTTTTTCATTATTTTTTTTTTAAATAGCTTTCAGGTCAAACCAATTTTGAATAACAGGCACTTATAACAAACCCTTCTAATCTAGTCTATTACTATAAGAAAGGATTGAATATTTTACAGCCTTGTCTGATTACTTAATTGCAATATATACAATAGGTAGCAAGCATAGCCTTAAATCTTAAAAGGCAGATGACTGCCTTCCCTAAGAGACTCCCTACAGCCTTCAGACTTTTGTTTTTGTAACTCAAATACAGGCTAAACAAGATTAATCCTTGATTCTTTCCCAAGTAACAAAACAAAAAGCTCTACTCCCTCTTGACTCTATATCGGCTGACTGAGGGAGTTCTTACCAAGTCAATTAGCAATATAAATTCCCCCCAGATGAATGTATTTAGGTGCATGGTGAGATCGTTAACCTTATTATGCCCCCCTGTCTTATTTTCAAGCTTCCCACTAATCTGTTGCTAATAGATACAGGTGCCAGAATTATTGCCTACACAGGCTTTTCGCTATAATGGAAATAATTTGTGCTGCTGTCATTTATCATTCGTGTTTCTAAGATACCTCTTATGCTAACACATGGAAGACATTCCAAATATTTCATACCACCACAGAGGGAAGGGTCAGAGCTTCTGGTTGTCTGCTTCTTCCAATCTGTGTACTCGCAGCCAGCCAGGTCGAGGTAGCGACTTCAGAGCCTCATTGTTTAGGTAATATCTTGTGACTCAGTAGAGGATCCTGAATTTTGCAGAACTGTAGTTCAGCTACAAATCTCATGGCCTCCTCCAGAGGAAATTGAGGAAATTCTCTTTCCTCCACACTAATTTGCCAGCGTTTGTGTTTAAACACAGGATTTACACCCAGTTTGAAAGGCCCTAGTGTGCAGCCCTGCCTGGAGGGACCTGGTAGCTGGTGGCATTATGCTACAGGGAGAGTGACACAGATATCCACCTTGAATGATATGGCTTTGAGTGCCAGCTGAGAACTGCACAACTGAAGGACTGTGGGAGCCTGCTCTCTCTGAAGGCAGTGCAAATCAGTTATCTTGCAGTCTTGTTATTCAAAGCTGCCCTTCCATGTGTCACAAGAAGAAGTTTCAAAACTTCTCCCGTATCTAAGGTACTCTCCCTGGGTAGTGCCTTACCGCTCGCTCTCTCCTCAAAGCACAATCCAATACTAACTCATTATGACTGGATGCTTAATGTGGCCTTATGACTTGCTATAACCCACTTTAATTAATTTGTTATTTTCATGTCCTTGATGGTTTTGGTACAAGCAGACAGTATTCTCTGTATACACTCCTTTCCTCAAGTCTTGCCACACTTGTCTGCTAGCTACTTCTTTGTATTACTAATGAGTCTAAACAACACCTTGAGGCGAATCTTGATTAGCATGTTAATTACAAAATTCCTAGCAGGCACTGTGGGTGACAGCTTACTCCCAAACATCAACAATAAAACGTGTTCAGATTGAGACATCAGCTAGAATTATAAAGATGGACACACTGGAAATGCTTGTCAAACAAATCAATCTCCTTTCTCTGTTTCCAGTCCCTTTCCCCAACTTTTGTAGTGCAAGCCCTTAAAAAGCAACTACTTGCATGGAACTAGCCGGGCACTGGCTTCTCATGCAGCCTCCTGTGACTCAGTTAGTCTTTCTCTCCCATTTCAGGGGTGTTCACACAAACACAGAAATGGGACTAAGAGTTATCAAGAGCAAGATTAGTCCGCTGGTCTGAGCACCTCCCTGCCAGCTGAGACCTGATCCAGCCTGCCAGCTCATGAGGAATATTTCTAGTGATTGTTGAAGGCTTTTAGCAATGCCACAAAGGTCAGATTATGAAACGCAGTCTGCTCTTCTGTACAAGACAATATCCTATCTGTATATAACTCCCAGATTTAAAGCCTGCACCATCCACCTTTCTCTGTATCTCATTGCACCACACAAGCGACATACCTGGCAGTGAAAGATACCAGGGACAAATCAGTACAAAGGACTGAGGTCCCAACATTGGTTTAAATGAGCAAGGTGATCAGACGTGACGTCACACACAAATACTCTTCCCTCCTTTCCCCTTCTTCTTCAAAACCAAACATAGAATCAAAAATTAATCCAAGCCCATATTATTTATTTAGCCTTAAAAACAGATCATAGAATCAATGGAATTGTTAGGGCTGGACAGGACCTTAAAGATCATCCAGTTCCAACCTCCCTGCCACGGGCAGGGACACCTCCCACCAGACCAGGTTGCTCAAAACCCCATCCAGCCTGGCCTTAAACACCTCCAGGGACAGAGCATTCACTACTCCTCTGGGCAACCTGGGACAGTGTCTCACCACTCTCTCAGTAAATCATTCTTTTTCTGTGCTGCCCTTCAGGTGCTCTACTGCTGACCTGCGATCCCTCTCCAGGTGCCAGCATATTGCTGGCACTGGCATCAAACTGGTAGAAGTGGGATGGATTGAGGTTCCCCTCCTCCAGCAACTTCAGTTTAAAGCTTTTTTCATAAGCTTAGCAAGCCTATGACTGAAGATGCTCTTCCTTTTCTCCAACAGATGGACCTACCTCATCAGCCCTGAGTAGACATAGTGTATCACGGTCTAAGTAGCCAAAGCCCTGGCTGTGGCATGAGTCCTGAACCATTTGTTGACTCACAGGATTCAACTGGCCCTTTCAAACAGTGATGAAACATAGGTGCAATAAAAACTAGTCTCCAGCTGAGTGAAGAAAGCTAATTATTTATTGTACATGGGTTAGTGAGGAAAGGAAAACGCCCATCATTGGTCTCAGTTGAATTATTTTTCTTTTCAATTAGATTTTTTAAAATATGGATGAATACTCAAAGTGTCCCAGTTCTCTCGCATAATTTCCCACTGAGCAGTGCTTTAATCTGGTATTAGCCTCAGTATTTTCAATGGGGTTACACAAAGTACAAGGACTTTTGCAGATAACTACGCACCGAGATTAGGCAAAGTCTGAGTGATACTATCCCAGTCAAGTCTAATCCATGGAGGAAAGTTTCTACCCTGTAAACAATGCCATATTTGTTACTGGTGTATTACCAAAACACTTAATTAAACTAGAGCGGGAAGTTGTTTACTGAACTGTGAACTGTGGCAGCTGAAAAGAGAAACAGCACCCATCCTACTATTTCCACTCAAAGGATGGTAAAGCCCAATAGATGCTAAGTCTGTAAACATTGACAAAAGCTGAGCTTACCCACCAGAGCTCCAGGACATTACTCATCCCCACTTCACAAGGGGAGACACATCTCATTTATCCTAAACCACCTGGTGTACAGACAGATCCTGCAAACCAGTGGCCCTTCTTTGTCTCCTTCCTCTTCCACAAGGGACATCTTGTATGGCCGACTTTGACTAGACAGATGGCTTTAGGAGGCTAACATTAAGTAAGATCCTACCCTTGGTGTGCCAGAATATAGCTGGTTTTAGCAGAGAAGGGATGAAATCAATAAAAACTGAGGTCTTCTCTCATGGTTCCAAACCATTATTTTCACTGCCTGTCTTTCGATCACTTTTCCTTTCACTAATCTCGATGTGGAATAGGTCAGCTTCAACACAAAATTAACTGTGTCAACTTTAACTCACCATTGTAAAAGACAGAAGCACATTCAGACATAGAAATCTCTTGCATTAAAATGCTGCAACAAAAGGGTATTCTATGCTGGTGTCTAGCTCAGTCAATAATTTATTCTACTGGCAATAAGTTATTCAACACAAAGATAGGGGGACACATACAGACGCAGAAGATTTGTGTTCAGACAAGTGAGGTTATTAAAAAGCAAGAAAAGAAATGCTAATTTTCCGCCTGAAGGCTTGAGATGGGGTTTGGGGGAGCTACTGGTTTTGTCACCAGTTCAAATCCCCTGGTAAGTAAAAGCATCGGGTAACACCATTCATAAATTTTGGACTCTTCTTGTTTAAGTTACTCGTGGCTGGAGAAGGCTGAATAGGTCTCTTTCTGGAGGCTTAGTCATAATTTTGGAAACATAATAATTGATGAAAATAAACAAAAAAGGCATCAATATGAGAGGCACAATAAGGCAACAAAGGTGTGAGAAAGGGAGGGAATTAAGTGAAGAGATATTTCACACTAGCCAAGATGAAGTGGAGTAGAAAGAAAGAATATGGAGTGGTGAAAAAGTAAGTTCCATAATAGCTGGTTTGCAAGGAGTGAGCAATTAGGAAATGTAAGGGTGAGAAGGTGGAAAAGTTTGTCCTGAAATCTACAGCAGAGTTTTCAACAACCCAAAAAGATATTACCGCAAACCAAAAGCAGGTCATTCAAATAAATCAAAGGAGGAACTGAATTTAAGAAGTTGTAGTACTACTGCTTGTTACATGTCAGTGTGTGGTATCCCTTGCATAAATGCAATAAGGTATTTATCTTGAGAGACACAAACTCTATGGAGAGTTTGGAAGTCTAGGAAAAAGCACAAAGCAAAATGCAATAGCTCCATTTCCACAGAGGAAGAGGGAGGAAACTGAATTATAAATATATCTGCTTTAGTTATTTTTCTCTTTGAAAGTAAGATTTAATTACTTTTTTAAGAGTGAAAAATCTATTATGCATAATTTATTCATGAAACAAAGTTCTGTTGGGCAAGTTTATGTAATAAATAACTACACATTCTTTATTTGAGAGTAATGACAAATATATGCAATATTTGAGACACAACTGTTCTGCATATTAAGGTATTTACATTTACTATTTGCCCGTGGACATTTTAAAGTAAGAAAAAACAAGAAATGGAAATACAAAATGTCAATATTATTGACTTTTCAGCAGAAAGGTATTTACATACTACATCTGAGCCCTTCCCCGTATTGAAAACATAGCACTTTAATGCAGACGCAGGAGAAAAGTATGTTTTGTAGAGGTAAAATCTGGAAAATGAATGTGGCACTCCTACATATTCATTGAAAAGTAGCTCCAGGGGATATAGATATACATAGAATATAGGCACTGAACCTCCATACTGGTATAAATTCAAAATAAATCACATAATCTGGAAACCTAATTAATTTCAGAATTCATTTGGAAGAACTGAAGTGTAGCAGTAATATAATTTTTAATGTTGAGGATTCTTTCAGTACTTATTCAAACTATTTCACCAAAAAGCATTTTTCCTCCCTCAACAGCTCCCCAGATTCCCCGATTTTCCTTATTTTTCCTGAGGGGAAAGAATAAAACAAAAGAACAGACACTGTCCTCTGCTGTCAAAGCCCAACAAACCTGCATGATAAAATGAGAAATAAGGGTTTTGCCCTTAAAGTTTCTTAGTGTTTTATTGACCTCGGATCTCTTTATGACACGGGAGTAATGGGGAGAGTACTTCATTCAGTTTGCTAATTTCTTACCTTTCATAAGCTTGATGGGAAATTAGAAGAAAAAGGCAGGTAGAATAATGGTTTTCTCAAAGCCAAGGGAAAAGAGCGGAACCTACATTTCACCCGAGCTAGTCATTAATTTCTATGTTGCAATTCTGAACAAAGTGGGGTTTTTTCAAGTTGTGCTTCACATGCTCTTTGTAAGAGGAGCCTATTAGTGTCAAACTGTAATAGCATCAAATTAGGTGATGTGAGCGTTCTGGCCCTGAAGCCAAACATTTTTGCATTAAGGCAAAAATGTGTGTGTAGAGTGAATCATGCAGTCCCAACGTGTGTTGGTAATCATGGTTCTATCTGTCCTGTTGTACTGTTTTACTAAAGAAAGAAAGGCAAGATAAAGTCCTTGGTATGTATGACCCAGAATCACAAAGCATTCTCGTGACTACATCCCTGTCAATGAGATGTAGGCTTTTAATGAGTTTGTGAATGTAAAACAGCATAAGTAAGGAGATTGTCTAGATATTGATTTATCAGAAAACATACAGTCTGTATTGGTTTCAAAAGCTACTTGGGTCTAATCCAAAACCCACTGAAACAAGCAGAAAGTCCCCTACTGGCTTTGACAGGCTTTGGTAAAGCCCAAGAATTGCCTCTGGCCTGATTTCCTGTTGAGAGGGGAGTAGTGGAATATCTGGTAGTTTAGGATTCCTGAAGATTTCACCTTGTTTCAGTATTAGATTTACAAACATAGAAACATGCAGATGAGAACACTGCCATCATCCACTCAGAGTGAGGATTATTATTCCTTACATTTTAAGAGTCATGAGTCTCCTTTCAGCAACAAGGTTAATAAATACCCATGTTCCACACATTTAATATTTAAAAGATGCAGGTGAAAGAATTATGGTGATGCTTTACATATACAGTAGCAAAGAATTGCAACATGTTTAGACACAGTATCCTCATTTGCTTTTAATTAATAGAGAGAGAAGGAAAAAATCCTGATATCCTGATTCCTTGGCAGCATTAGATTATGCTTAAAGATAATCACGACACGTATTTATCAAATTATATTTTTATTTACAGCCAGTAACTTGCAGTCATTTGAAAATACCCCTAATTAGTACACAATATTCAGTAACTGTCTTTCAGCATGAGTGATACTGTGTTATTGTGATGGAATATTTCAGTAAAAATGTTGAGGCTGGATTTTAAAATGCAGCCTTACTTACAAGTTTAAGGTTCTTGTTTTAAATGAACAGTTCCTAGTGTGTAGAGATCCTTGCTGAAATTCTGTAATGAAGAATATTATTTCATTATCACAGTAGCCATTAGTGGCCCTATATAATGAAATATGGGTAATGTCCTTGGCTTTGTTCTGCAGATAATGTAAGAATTATCCTTTGTGTTGGTGCAGGCCTACTACAAAAGCCTTCTACTGAAGTTCTCTTCCTTGTTGACGTATGCTCTTTGTTCTGTTCTCGATAATTGCTATGCCTCTAGTACACACTTGAATACACTACAGACAAGAAGAGAAAATATAAAATATTTAATACCTTCAAGGTGAGTACACACACATGGATATACTTAAACCCCCTACTTATTATTAAAATCTGCTCTTACATTGTTATTTTAGACTGAGGACCCTATGGAAGAACCCTTCCTTATATCCTACCAATGCTACATGGACCATGAGGCAAAAAAATGGTGAAACAAACACTAAAGTTACTTTCCAATTTCAACTTTACCCAGAGCAGATGGAGCAGAAAAGCAGAAAATCATACTTCCCATGTGGGGATCTCTTGCCTGTCATCGAAAGGCAGCAAAATATTCTAGCAATCGTCAAATAGCATTTGTCCCTTGGGATATTGTAAGCTACTAATGCTGATTAAGAAGCCCCCAACTATGTATATATATTCTATGCCAAGGTTGATGCAAAACCAGCTGCCTGTTCAGAGTCAGAAAAGGTGGGTTTGAGGCCCTGGTGTTTGCTCTGCCCAGCAGATGCAGAATGAACAGCTATTAATTACAGCAGATATTTATGTCAGTGTTCTTCCCAGCTGGAATACAACTCAGTACATTTCTCTTTGCAGAGAGCACAATAGTTTTTAATAGACTAGAGGGAAAGATGCAGGAAGAAAAAAGTTATTTACCATTCTCCTCCTGCTCCTCCTATTTCAAAAAACATTCTCCAGGAAAAAAAAAAAAATAGGAAGTGCATACATCCCAGCAGGCTCACGATGGACTCCTTCAGTCTTGCCAATACAGCTGTACAAAATAGCTGTTCTATTACACTACCTACAAAAATTAGATGACTTTGAGATGTCTTTTTTTATATTTATATTCCACTTCTTAGTTTTCCTTTCCTTTCAGTCTGCCCCTTTCTCATTTGAGACTTGGCATGTATATTTAAACTCAGGCCAGAACAGGACAGAAGTATCTTTCCCAGAGAAACTCAAATACCATGATTTTATGACAGAGTTCAGGTGGGGTTTTGTGTTTGTTGTTTGGGGGTTTTTATTCCAATCAGTGTTTTCCACTAGAATTTTCTTAAGCTAGCCCAATACAGTCATCAAACATCACTGAACCCCAAAAATTCAAATGATTCTTTCCTCTCTAGTGCTCTGGCTTTTACATGAATCCATGTCTAATCTGATTCCAAACCATAAATCTCTTTGTATTTAAGTGCTATCAAATTTCTCTTGCTACAACCAAAGCCATGTTATGCTTTCTTTATCAGGAAAACAGACTTTTCCTCTCAGCGAAAGTTCAAGCCCCTTATCTCCTGCTGTCACTCAAACATTTGCACTCTCATACTCATGGCTCCTGTCACTCAAGCAGTCTGGGGGTCAGAACATCCTCGACACTACTCCCTTGACCCTTGTAAAGCCAGCAGCAGTGTTCCTCAGCACAGCAGATTAACCTGCTACTCATGCCTCTTTCTTCCTCTGCCGGCATCTGACTTTTCCTCTCCACTGTGATATTAGTTAATCACAGAATCACATGGGGTTGAAAGGGATCTCTGGAGATCATCTAGTCCAAACCCCCTGCCAAAGCAGGTCCTGCTAAGGCAGGTTGCACAGGAACTTGTCCAGGTGGGTTTTTGAATGTCTCCAGAGACAGAGACTCCACGACCTCTCCGGGCAGCCTGTTCCAGGGCTCTGCCACCCTCAAAGTCAAGAAGTTCCTCCTTGTGTTTATTTAGATGGAACTTCTTATGTACAAGTTCATGCCCATTTCCTCTTGTCCTGGGCACCACTGAAAAAAGTCTGTCCCCTTCCTCTTGACATCCACCCTTTAAGTATTTATAGGTGTTGATGAGATCCCCCCTCAGTCTTCTCTTCTCCAAACTAAACAAACCCAAGTCCCTCAGCCTTTCCTCATAAGAGAGATGCTCCAGACTCCTAATCATCTTGGTGGTCCTCTGCTGTATCATCTCCAGCAGATCCCTGGCCTTATTGAACTGGGGAGTCTAGAACTGGACACAGTACTCCAGTCAGGACGTCACCAGGGCAGAGGAGAGGGGCAGGATAACCTTCCTTGACCTGCTGGTCACACTCTTCTTGATACACCCCAGGATGCCGTTGGCCTTCTTGGCCATAAAAGCAGATTGCTGGCTTATGGCCATCCTTTTGTCCACCTGGACTCCCAGCTCTTTTTCCTCAGAGCTGTTCTCCAGCAGATCAGCCCCCACCCTGCACT
This sequence comes from Jacana jacana, assembly GCA_013400555.1. Taxonomy (NCBI): domain Eukaryota; kingdom Metazoa; phylum Chordata; class Aves; order Charadriiformes; family Jacanidae; genus Jacana; species Jacana jacana. The sequence goes on from VZTM01002137.1 coordinate 35,699, forward strand.
AGGTTGGAAGGGGATTATTCCTCCTCAGCTGCAGGACCCTACACTTGCCCTTGTTTAATTAAACAAGTATTGGAGGCATCATTTACTGCCTCCTGCATTGATGCTTCATTAAAGAACTGGTACTGCTCTTAGACTGGAATGATAACAGCATGCACATGTTCAGGAGAGCATAAAGATAATATGAAGTGCAGGACAATAGAAAACACAGATTTAAATGATAGTTAGCCTTATACAAAGCCTAAAATTTTATTTTCAAAATATAAATAACTAAAAAGGAAAAATCTATATTTTCTTCATCAAACAAGGTATAGCCCGAAATGTAGATGTTGGTTTTTTTTACCTCAGACTATCCAGAAGCAGGTCAAATGGAGTAAGACAAGTGTGAATAACAGTTTTGCTTCCTTATGATTTTCACATGCAGAAGCTGACAGGATGACTATATGCAGGTTTGACATCTTACCAATGTTTGTCATTTTCCCCTGTAACAAATCTTTGACAAATACCAGCCAAAGGAGCAGTGTTTTAACAGATGATTTGGTTATCATGGTACCATGAGAGCTTTCCATAAAAATGAAACCCAAGTAAAAGCATGGTTGGGCTGCACAAGCCCAGGAGGCCCACCCCATGAAACTGTTTTTTCACATTTGTTGAACTGGGGGGACCTGTGTGCCATTTGTTCATAGTCCACTAAACATTTATAATTTTTCATGGCAAGGTGACTGCTTTGAGTATAAAGGCTAAGACACTGGATAAGACTGACTACATAGGTCTCTAGTAGATGGACACCTTTAACCTATCATCAAATTCTGTGCTTTCTTAAACAAGGAATAAGAAAAGTACTTTTGGACGCAAAACACACTTGATGTGAAGCCCCAGCCACATTCAAATCAAAGCTGACTTCCATGGGTTTTTTGGAGAAATGCAGACCAACCCTAGTCTGCATGGAAATATTTCTTGCAAACTCTTGATCCAAAGTGAATTCACAGGTTTCACTTATGTTTAAAATTCTCCACCCAGTCAGGAAATTCTCAAATAAGATGCCAAAAGGCCATGAAAAAAGATCTGTGTTCCACAGAGAGCGAGTGGGCAACATGGGTTGTAAGGGCTGAAGCTTTGGTGCTCTGACATTTTTCATATCCGTTAAGAATAACATAGGCATGTGCCCGTTACACCCCACACTGAGGCAACACAACAGTATGCATGATCTTCTAGTAGCAAGTTCAACATTCAAAACCCAAGACTGACAAAAGAGTTGCCTCTGAAACATCTCAGAACAAAAATGGAAACCTTGACCAAACCCTGGTAACACAGGACAGACAAATGCGTTAAGCTGTCTGGCCTTTTCTTCAGCTGTAGCTCCAGTTTCCTTCCTCACAGAGGGGAATGGTTTCCAATGCAGTACTGTAGCACTGTATGTTTATAGATTCGATAAACACACATGAACGTTAGCATCTCTGCAGCAAAGAAGGGAAAATACTGAAATGAATGCCAGGTCTCTACCCGTGAACAAATCCTACGCTCAGGGGTACTTAATGCAGGAAGGGGAGATGCCAAACCCAGAACCTCTGCAATCAATGTTTGGCACTTTCTACAGTGCAAGGATGAGCTCAATCTGCAGAGACAGCTGCCGTTCAGTCCTCCCTCTGTTCCAGAGAGGGGATGTCATCAGAATAGATCTTCTCATTGATACGTTTCAAGCTAGAGAATGTGTCCTGAAAGCTTTTTAGTAAATGCAAACGTGAAGCTCAGAAGTTTGGATCACACTAGCACGGATGCCAATAGAAATGTAAGCAATAAAAGCCCTTTTCTTTTCTCCTTTGATTGGAAGGTACATAGGTACATGTTCAGCTTTCAGCTGTTGCGCTCTTAACGTCTCAACTAAGTACCAAGCTAGCCATCATTACACAGCACTCACATGCAGGAAATCTGCCAGTGGAAAGGCTCTGGGTTCCACCCATTCAGGCTAGATGCACATTTGGCAGAAAAGCCTGAGCAGATCATGCCGTGCATACTGTGCCGGTGATGAGGCTACGTGCTCCTCAACAAAGCTATTGGAAAATTCACATAGAAGAGTGTACTTTCCATTATTTAATACACTAGGCAGTACTTCTATCGCCTTTCATCCAAATTAGAGCTGGGTGAAACGAACTGGACTCCTGTACTAGGAACATTTATCTTCCTGTTTCACTGTGCTACCCTGGACAATGCACGTATGGCAAAATATGGAGAAGCGGGATTTAAACTCCTTTCAAACACTAGTAGAGGGGACTTTTTACATACAGATCACACACATTAATGGGTGGATAGTCTTACAATTTAGCCTTTCCTATAAAATTTATAAAATTGGCATTACTGCATTTCCTTTTATATGAAAAGAACACATATGAAATCAGTACGTTAAAGAAGGCTTTCCCATGCCTATAATATTAAGGGCATTTGAGAACATGAATAAGAAACTGTTTTCTGAATTAATAATATCCACTCCCTATGGCATTACATGACAGAGAAACAGGTTCTTAAAACTTACTGACTGTGAGTGATTCACTTAAACTACTGCGGAGCCAAAAGTAACACAGAGCAAATCCCTTTCCAGCCAACATACCACAGTATTATTGCTTGAGGAACTGGAACCAGCAGGAATGCTGTGAGGACAGAAAGGGTAAGCAGCCTCATCCCTCCAAGGCTACCTCTCCTACAGGCAGGGAGAGAGATAGCACTTTTGTCTTGCTCTCTGTGAAACCAAATTAGTGTTTTCTGGAGCTGAACTTGCTAGAAAAGGGAAGGCTACTTACTAAAGTACATAAATCGTTTGCTGATGCCAGGTGGTGCAGAAGCTTGGCCAAAGAAAGCTCTGAATCTCTGCTCTAATATCTCATTAGAACATAAACTAAACAAACTTCCAACATAGCAAACGCTCTGACCTAACGGCTCAGAGAGAAAAGGATAAAACCAGTCCCTCTGCTCATGTCCTTACTGGGAAAACCTTCTCCAGGCCAGCTCTTAGATCAAGCATCTCTCAGTGCCACCTCTGGAGACAACAGCTTTGTGCGATATCACAGGATCTCTATAAAAAGTCTCTTTCCTTCCTACCCTCAGGGTCCTGGCAGCACGTCTGCTTCTGTCTCTCCTCAACAGTATCCTCATTTGCCCTTCTGCTACAGGGTCGGTGATGAGTGAATCAGTCCCACACAAGCTGTGATTATGCACCAGAATGTTTCCTATGTGGAATGCAGGTTGGTGGAAGACATAACCTTGAAGTCATGGCCTGAACCAGAGATCTGGATAATTCCAGGTGAGGCACACAGCCCATCCTTCTTCTGCTGTCTCCTGCCTGGAAAACCAACCAACCAACCAAATGAACATACACAAAACCCCCCAGCATTAGAAACAAACAGAATGGATGGTGCCTGCCAGATCTGCTTATATCAATACTAATGGACGTTCAGGACCTTCAGATTTTTGGTGCTCTGTATTCTGTCTGGGCTCTCCTCTTGCCAGCACAGTAAGTTTAATTGGCACACTACTGCATGCCAGGGGCCATGCTGCTAATCCACAAGAACGTGGCAAAGACAGCAGAGTTAAGTTTTAACACTACAAGCAGCAGCTTTTACGCATTAGATGATTTACAGCCAGTGTTGCCTGAGTGAAGGCTCATTTCTCATGGACCTGCGGCACCAGTCCTATTGCAGCACAGAGCAAGCCATCCTACTGGATACAGTCACATAGGATCAAAGCAGGGCATGACTTAGTACAGACATACAAACTCACTTATATACCAGACAGATCTTTAACACTGGGCAATAATATTACCCAGTTGTCTCTTATCTCTGTTGTGAAATTCATCTGTAAGGACAGAGGCCCCTGTGGTAGTGGGAAACATGCCACACAGATGCTGCTCGATGCTGTTTCAATCCTTTTGTCGGCCTTTAATGTTCCTTTGTTTCTCCACATGCTGCAGAAGAGAAATGAACAGCTGGTGATTGTCTCTAAGTTTATATCTAGCTTTTATTTTAAAAATTTCCCAGTGCTTCAAATCTCCCCAGCAGACTAAAACACAAAATGGAAAGCCTTACTTGAAATACGCATCCCTCCTTTGCTTCTGTACCTGGCATTCTGACCACAGGTTGCTGGATTCCCTCTCCCCATCTTCATCCCCCAGTGCCCTTGCTTTCTTGCTAAATGCATTTAGAAAGCATCCAACTGGCCCAGTAGCAGATGGCCTGCTGTGACTTCAGGCACCTGTTGAGCCAGGTGCTGGCATATTGAAGCTATTACAGATAATTCAATCCATGCCATGATGCTTTTTGAGATGCTAATGATCACTCTGATTTAAAGTACAGCATCATGAAGTTTTTAAAAGCCATATGCTATCACTGTTACATGGATAGGGTCAGCTATTCAGATTAGTGTAAATGGGCGTACCTCAAAGGAAACCAGGAGAATATGATGATTTGCATTAGCATAACCCATAGTCTGCAAGTGGACCTTTTACACTGCAATTTTCTCCCAGTGACCTGGGAAGTAATAGCTTTATTCAGTGTGCCTTGTATGATAAAGCAAACATCCCCGTGAAAGGAAAGAATTCCTAGTTTGTCCCAGTGTGGGAACTGCAACTAGTCCGCACTTACAATGTCATTAGTAGCCTCTAATAAGCAGATTCCAGCATTTAGCAGATACCTGGGAGCAAAGGGGATTGGGGAAGAGATGCTGCTGCCTTTTCCCTGGAAAGTCCCTGGAATTTTTTACCAGTCTCAAGACTGTGCAAGGTCATAGGGAGTTTATCCATCTTGGGTTTAGACCTTAGCAAGCACAGTTGGTGCTCCACAATCAAACATGACTGGGAAAGAAGCAGGACATTCTCTATCATTTTCTTTCCCATTCAGAAACACTCAAGTTTGCCTATAAACTGAAGCACCTCCCGCAAAGTTTGACAGTTGCATGGGATTTACATGAGAAGCTGCCTTAGGAGCACAAGGATGTGTCACACCGCATGCTGTGTTGCATGGTTTTTACTTCCCTGAGCATCATACCCAGCATTTAGATGCCCAGCACCATTTGGGAATGAATTTGGAAGCTAGCAGAGATGCCTGGGGCCAGCAGTATCAACAGCAGGTGGTTTTAGCTAGGAGCCAGCGCTTCTAACTGTACCATCTTTGCAGTACAGCATTCCATGGCCCTGTGACAATGAATTGAACTGGTTCATCACAAGGCAAAGGGGAGACACTAGTCTAGCTGAGAAGACAAAGTATTTCAGTCCATACTTAGTAGGTCTTGGCCTTGATGTTACTAAACATGGAAAATTTTCATGATTATGTCACGGTGTGGAAGGCCAAAAGTGGAAAAGAAAAATAATCCTCTAAATACATGATGAAAATGAAAATTTATGAAATTATTCAAACAAATTCAGGTTGCAGAGGGTCAATGGGATCCACATCTTGCTTGTTTTGCTTTGGCTGTGGGAGTTTTGTTCGTTGGTCCCGATGCCTCTCCCATATGTGCAGAACGTGATGAAGCAGCTTTTCCCAAGCAAGGACCCCATTCATCCCTGCTATGAGAATCCCAATCGGCCCCTTTAGGCCAGCCTTTGGCCCATTTAACAATACTGAAATCCCATCAACCATGTGGAGTCTGCACTGAAAATTTGGCCCTTTAAATTATTAATTCAGTTAGAGAAAGGCAATCTTACAGAAAAATATTCCCAATTGTTAATTTTTGCTAGAGCTGTGTTATGTTAGCTCATTGAAATTTAATTGCTAAAGGGTTATAGGAGCCTAGAAACAGACCTAGCATCTGTCTTTTTTTAATGTCTCAATTATCACCACAGTAATTTAATGGCACCATGTAAGAGAATCACCATTGACATGCTAATGAATGGCACCATGTTCACTTACATTAGCTGTATTTTAAAAGGTTATAGGTTGAAGACAGGCATTTTATGCTTCAGATATCGCTAAGGCAAGCCGTATCACATTTATCTCATTTTGCCTTTACAACTGAAATTACGTATCTTAAAAATGTTCACTGAACAGTGAACAGCAAAGGGGTTAAACTGTGGTCAATTACAATTATGTACTTGCTTCTTTAGATCAAGATAAGTAACACAAATCCTTTCAACCCATTTATTACTTAATTTGTCTGTCAGCATTTACTGTTGAAATTCTCTTCAGTTTTTCCACAAACAGGTATGTCCTTTAATATTAGTTTTTTAGTTGAACAGCCTTGCTTTACTATAAATGATTTACACTGTTCTCATTTTGCTGAACCCTTTACCTATCAATATTTTTCATTCATTTATTCTGTGGAAACTCTGTTGCTAACTAAAAAGTCCCAAATCTATTACATCTAAATGATCACAGCAATTTCCATAATAAGAGATGCAATGATGTACACTGAGCTATTTTTCTGCAAGCTTTTCAACACATCGTATATGAATTTCTATAGACAAGTAATAAGGGATTGACTTCACAAACACAATGGAACAGCCTTCTGAGACCAGCTAAGTGCTAGTGTTATCATCAGAATTTATTTTGCATGGAAAGCTGCATCCTGACAATAATGTGAAAGGATTTCTCACTTGAGCAAAATTAGCACAAGAGTGGAGAATAATCTTATAATATTTAATACTGGTGTGTATTTAAGAATGTTTTACGGTGAATTTTATTCTATCATCATGCATGTTTTCAGCAGTTCCACCGCAGAGCTTAGTTCTCGAGAATAATTGTAGAGGCGATGCTGCAACACTTTAGGTGTAGGAATCAACTATGATGCTTCAGAACCTTTCAGCTCTCCTGGCTTTCAGTCCCACTCACGTTACCAGATGCTCAGAAGAGTATGCTTGAAGTTGTGTGATAAAAAATTAAGTTTTCTAAGTGTATTGTTGGCAACACAATTATTACAGAGAGTGTTTCCTTACAACACATCTCACAGAATAATCTCTCCTCTGTTTAACCTACATAGAGAGAGGATGTAATTGCATCTTGGCGTCCTCAGCGCTTCAGACAGTGGTCATTGCACCCCCTGGTGTCCACATCTCCCACCGCAGAATCTAAAAAATGAAAAATTGATCATCTCTGCAGTTTTCTCTGCTCTCCCTGTTTCTGGGTTTTAAGAAAAAAAAAGAAAAAAAAAAAGCCTCTAAATCCATGCATAGTTTTCAGATGTTTCTCCCACGTGATGCTTGCTTCGTCTGCGTTGGGGTTGTTACCTCCACCCCTGGGGGAGAAAGAGAGAATCCAAACCTGGGGCGAGTCTACGGGGTATGGGACGGGCAGCCAAATGCTGCTCTTAATTTCCCTGTGCCCCATCACCTTTCACAGAAATATATGACACTATGTGGCTCTAATCTCCTGCCTGAGATATTTCTCTGGCCAAGTGCCAGGCTGCCCCTTTGTGGCTGGGCTGCAGTCTTTTAGGAGAGCTGCCACTAATTAGCTCTATAATCAAAGTGAGAGAGGTAATGAAGCTGGAGGGGAAAAGTGGTCGTTCCATTAACTCTTTCTTACCTGCATGCACAGGAGCTTATAATTTCCATCAGACAACTTGTGACATCTATTTCAGTGGGAATCCTACAGATGCTGTTTATCTCCTCATTTGCAGAAAATCCTGTGCTCTGTCTGAACTTTGTCATTCTGACAAACTGATCCAACAAGAACTTCACAAGGGAATTGTGGCCGACACCTCCTCTCCTGTCTCATGCTGCTTTTTTCAGCAGAAGGACATAATTTGCAGAATTAGTTACAACTGAAAAATTAAGGGAAGGCTGACGAGATGAATTTAGGGCATAGTCCAGTGACTATTTTTCCTTAGTCCCCTGTTGATTGTTTGAAGGTGAGCTTTTAATACACTCACTGGCTTATATCTGTTCATGTTACTCTTTATTGACCTACTAGAACTGTGAGGAGCTTGATATCAATCACTAGAGGGATTGCAGCCATCCTCACACAATTTAAAGCTGAAGGATAATACATTGTCCTTAAAAGAAAAACTAATTATCGCAGGAGGCGTCCAATCTATTTGTAGGTATCTGTAACTGGAGACTCTGAGAGGACAGAGAAGAGCAATGAATTAAACAGTGATCCATGTAATGTTGATCTAAAACATGATGGATGATACAGCTGATTGCAAATTTTTTAAGGGTCTTCCCACTCCTATTTTGCAGGGTTAGATTTCCACTGGTACTCATGAATATTCACAATATTAACCTTCACAGTGACTTGGTTATAGGTCGTCATACTGATTAATTGATATCAATGTGCAGTTCTAGCTTGGTAAGGAACCTTTTACCTTTAGGTGACTGATTAGGATTTTACATAGGTCAAGGAGAAGTGAAAATCAAACTAAAACTGAACATTTCCAATTTGGCTCAATAATCTCATGAACAAGAAGTAAATCCCTGTTGGATTGATGAACAGTGCCTGGTTAAATGAAGTTCAGGGCTTCTTCTTGTTCCAGGCACATGGAGTGTACACCTGGCTAATTCTGTTTGTCTTTATATTAGTTTTGAGAAATGATAAGGACTCAGAAGACTTAGAAAAGACTAAATAACCAAAAAGAAAAGAGCAGAAAAATATCTGTATTTATCGGTGGCAAAAAGAAATGTAATTTTTAGTTCTCTAAGATGTTACTTATTTAAGAGACAGAAAGAAGTTATTCTAACTTTACATTAAGGTGCACTAAGGTCATTGTTAGAGTACCATGGATTTTCTGCTGGTTTAGATTTGAATATTTCTCTTCAGTAGAATTGTACCAGTGTATCCCAAAGATCTTACACCTGCTGTCTCCCACACTTTTCAGAGATGACAAACACCACTCCTTTTAATTTACATGTGAGTACATGAAGGATTAGAAAGAAAGACAGAATTAAAGTCTGGCATATGCAAAACACACATTCTATTTCTCAGCTTCAATTCTAGTAAAGCCTGTCATAAATGTCAGCTTTCACGGGCAGAGCTCATTATCAATTGCATAATCAGGTCTACCAAAAGAAGGTCTTCTCCTGCACATGAGCATGTTCAGATCCCACTACCTGCAGCAGGAATCGAGTGCCTGTGTTAGGAGTCCCAGGTATCTCAGTTCATCTGAGTGTTGAAATCCTGATTATTATATCAATGTTCAAAAGCTTGAATTCCACTCAACAATCACTCTTTTCCCATTTCCTTCTTTTGAGAGAGTATGTAATGGTTGTAGTAACATGCATTAGTAGGATTCATTCTACAGCTCTTTGTCTATTCCAGAGTTACTACAAATTCCATATTATGACTCTGTATGAATCCAGACCGCACACATTCTATATGTAAATAGAAGTCTAAATCAAACTCAAAAATATTTTCACATAATGGAAAAAGTACTACAGTGTGGCAGTGACAACCACAGCAACAGTGGCCCAGCCACACACTTGGGGGCGGGTACGCGTGCTTCAGACTGTATTCATTTTCCTCTGTAACAGTGAGTTAGCAGTGCTCTCTGCTCCCCAGCACCAACACTCCGACACCACAACCTACTGCTGAACAAAACCCTCTTCAGTTCTTACAGTTAAAGAAAAGCCTCCTGCAAAAGAGTTACCTGCAGAACTCCTTGCCACTGTCTCCTGGTCTGACGCTTAGGATGTTAATTGTACAACTCCCCTCACTAGAGAAGATTAATGCATATTTTTATAGTGTCTCTGAGAGTAATCTAGTGCCAAAGGATGAATTTTCCTCATTGTGCAAGTGTTTTAATTAAAACAAGTCATGTAACGTTCAAGCACTTAAAGACAAACTAAACCCAAAGCATTAAAGCAGAGCCAGAGTGACCACTACCAGGTTGGCAGGGGGCTATAACTCATGGTGCCTGCAAACTGCACTGCCCACAGTAGCCCTCTGAGCTTTGCACTGGTGGGGATGTCTAGAGCGCAAATACCAGAAATCTGTTTCATGGGAACCACTTCAGGGGACTGCTCTGACTGAAGCAAAATGCAGTTAACAGGAGGTTCAGAGGTGGATGCCTGCTGGACCACACAATACAGGAGAGCTCTCCATGTCCAGGAACATCCAAGCAAATGCAACAGATTTTTAGACCTTCATACACAACAAGCTACAGACCACAAGGGTTTGGAGTGTCTAATCTTCTGCACACCAAGGACTTCTATTGACTTCACAGACAGATTTTTATAAAGAGTTAGGGCATCACAAAACAAACACATATTTCTTACCGCTGCTTTCTTGCCTTGTTGAAATGAATTTTGATACTTAAAATGAAATTTAGACTACGTAAAAAGCTGAATGAAAACAGAGGCAATGAGGAGCACTACAAAGGAGAAACAATTATGTGTGATAAATGCTCTCATGTTTTGAGCAGAAGTTCCAGGAACTTGAAAAGATTAGATTAAATCCACCTCATTTAGTCCAATAACTTAGGCAGAGTCAAATTTAATTATAGAAATAGGTATATAACTCTGCACTTGTGTAGTGTTGGATACATTCAAAGATTAGCAGGTTGCAAATTTAAACACTGCAATTAAACCATATTTTTTACAACACTGTCACAAAAGAAAAAAAAGTGGTGGGTACTCTCCACAGTGGGCTTTCAGACAGAGATTTGAACTCTTATGGAGAAACCTCTCAGAATGTCTTGAGGAAGACTGTAATCAATTGCTACTGTCTGTCCAGCGTGCTTTGGAAGACAGGGTAAAGCCTGAAAGATGCCAATATTTACATCTGACAAATTCGATTTTATTTGACAGGGATGCTAATCACAAAGAAAGAACAAAACAAAACAAGCCAGCATACTTCAGTGGTTATTTTTTCTTTTCCTCTCTGTTGCAACTGCTCTATTAAATTTAATGAAGTTCTCCCTGAGCTTTTCAAAGTGGTGAGCTTTGAAGAAACAAAGAAGGGAGACAGCAATGCATAAGGCAGGATTTTCCTAAACAAGCTAGTGAGAAATATATATAAAAATATCCAGCACAGACAAGTTCACGCACAGCAACAGTCGTATAGAAAAGCCTACATTGTTCTAATCAGATGGTGTTTCTCCTGCAGTCCATCTGGTAGAACACTATATTTAGGTCCCTTGGGGTAATTCCACCACATGCTCTTTTCTGTGAGACAGATTATTAATTTTTTCTTAATGTGTTTATTCCGTGAGCTGTGTGATAGCCCCTACTGGCAGATTTGTGAATGTCACTGTGTCCTTGATTCAATACAGCCCTCTCTACATAATAGCCACACTATGAAGCTAATCATTCTGCTTCGCCATGGAAGTCATCAATTATTCCATGTAAGACTGGAATTATAGGCACTTTCCTCCTCTATTTGACAGTTTCATGTTACACATGGAAAGTCTGTAATACTCAGACTCCTGGCAGTGTGACCACAATAATTCATTCTTCCCGTGAAAAGGGGAGTTTTCCTTGAGAAAAAAATAATCTCCACAGTAATTTCTTACAGATAAACCAGCAGTCTCTTCTTCTGTCTTTTCATTTAGTGGTGATTTGTGTTCATGAACTGTTCGACTCACTTATGTTCGTTGCTCACCACAGACAACTGGAGAAAAGTGTGCACCTTTTCTACATGAATTAAGGAAAAAAAAATCCAAAAATCATGGGTAGAGCATTCAGTGATCCAAATTCCAGAAACAGGCAAGTGTGGCCCAGACCTTTCAACATTCATATTTGTTGAAAATATCATGGGAATCAGTGGAGTTACAAGAGTTGAACTACAAGTTGAACTTACTCCCGTGACATCTCCTAGATAAGCTGAGCCTGCAGGGCAGAGTTTAGTTCACACCAATTCCCATGGCTAACTGGTACTATAAAGAATATTGTCCTATCGCTTCTGTTTCATTACACCAATCTTTCCACTCACAGAAAGTAATATGGTGATGTGATGTACGATTATTGGGCATCATTAAGAGGCTTCACTCATGCTGTCAGATTATGTCAGAAGTGGGGGCAGAATAAGGAAAACCTTCAGACTCATTACACATAAAGGATGGACCACGGCTCTGGTGCAAACGCAGGCGCTTGCGCTTCATTTGCTTCTTGAAAACCTTTAAAAAATCACCCATGTCTCTGTGATCTAAACCAATGAATAGAAGTGCTGAACATGAAGTGACTATAAGAACCCAGCTGATGCAAATTAATTAAAATACCACCAGATTCAAGGCAGAAGTACTCATCTAAATTTCTACAACAGGTCATTTTTACACACATCAGAATGAAACTGTTTTATCTTTCACCAGGCAGTGGTGGAAAAAGACAAAACTTCTGTGGGTTATGCTTAACTCATTCTGCAGCAGGTACTAGCAAATTTGAGTCCAAATATTCGACGCACACTTGTTTATGTGTACACAATATGCCAATTTCCCTAGAAGGCTTGTACCTCAGAGAGATGTATTTTAGGTGAAAACAGCTGGTATTATGTTATTATATGGTATTATTCTGTGCAAGAAGTTTTGAATATTGATAAAGTACAAGCACTGCCTTTCTCCTTAAGGATTAAATACAGTGACTGAGAAGTTTAATGAAACAGTGCAAGTTCTATTAATTTCTGCTTTAATTGGCAATTGCAAGTTTTTTTTATTTTGTAAATAACAGTAAATATACCAAAGTGTAAAATCTCTTGTCTTTGTAATGCATTATTTCAGCAGAAGTTAGAATCCTGACAGAAGCACATGTATAGGGGCTGCTTGTTGGCATATGAATGGGGAAACAGAAGACAGGGGTTATTCTTAAAGTCATCCCTGACCTACATAAACTTTGAAAATAAAAAAAAAGATATTATAATTTCATCGTGGACCAGCTGATATTTTTGCAGAAACACATACACATTTTTGGGGACATGAATTATTGCCAGGTCTGAAATAGAAACAGCTATCCAAACTGATGAGAGTTTATGTGCCAAAAGATGGCCAGTCTTTTTCAACCACATTACATCCTAATTTGTATCCCATTTATACCCTTAGGTAATAATAAATGACCCTCCTGTTACAATAATTCATCTGTATATAGATCTGGCATCTAAGACATGTTATGGATAAACAGCAGACTGCTTGATATATTTATATGGGGTTTCAGGACTATGTGGAATCTCTTTTTTTTTATTATTATTATTTTTTGGAAAGGGGGAAACAGGAAAAACAGGAAATAAGCATTTCCAATGCATCATGTTTAGATAAAGCACCTTCCAAATGTAAACCAAGCGTTGCTGATCCAGTACTGTCTTCCTCTTTTTGCCAAGAGACAAACAACGTGGCCGAATGGATGCAGGCAATCACATATAGCTGTGCCAGTGCTCAGTCTGGTGGATCACGAGCCACTTTCAGGCTGGAAAATGCAGCCACACCAGTGTGGCCCTCTGCCCACTGAGTTTAGCATGGCTTATTAATTCAGACAGCACTGTACAGCACAGCAGTTGGTGGGCTCCCAAATCAATGTTAACAAGCAGCATGAAAACATGGCTGTCTATAACCCTCCCTGTAGTGACACCAGGAACATAACGACGTAACTGGAAGGAGCAGCACCAGGTCACAGTACAGTTTAATTTAGCTCAGTATCTTGTCTTCAACAACAGCCAACTGAGTAAGGAAAGAGAACTTTCCATGCAAAGAATGGGGCAAGCACATACAGCAATTCCTTCATAAACTCTCACACCTGCGAGGACAGGAACTCTTCCATAACACCTACTAATCCACCCACCAGTGACATTTCAAATGACTGACTTATTGCTATGGTGGGATGCAGCAGTAGATACAAACTGGTGTCATGGTGGAACATCAAATATTCTTAAGCAGTTAGAGACGCATTATGGTACTAAACGTACTAAAGGCAAGTGCCATATTTTTTTTCTGACAAAGAGACAAAGCTTGAAATAATTATACCTAAAACATGTTCTTGGTTTTATATTGGCTTCAGACTTATGCATGCAGGACTTTGTCTGTGGGGATGATAAAATCATCCTAGTGTGTTCTGGCATCCTGGTCTTCATTAAGATAGTAGGCGCTTCTTCTAAAGGGCAGCACACACCTGAGGAATGCAACACGTTTACTCATTCGGCTCTGAAAAAGGCTCTCTCTCTCTAAGCTTCATTTCCAATTAAACTAGATCATTGCACCTTGTAGCCAGAAATTTCAAAAAATCTTTAAGCTGTGACCTATATATAATGAAAAAAATAATAATCAATGCCAAGTTGATACCTGAGTTACAGTTAAAAAATAAAAAAAGAAGTATATTGTTACATGTTAGCCATCAGAATAAAAAACACCCAAGCCCCCGAAATGAGGAAAAAGTCTGTAGCTCAAATCATCTACAGTGTCATGTGTTTGCCGTATTCCCAATACACAACATACCTACCTCTTACGTAGTTAAGTGCTTTTGTAAGCTCTTCAAAGGGAAAAGTTGGCATATGCAAACTAAGACGTGATTTCTTACCTAAGTTCACCAAGTATATTTGAGACAGATCTTTTAAGCCTAATCCAAGTTACCCCCATCATCTAATTCAGAGCTCTTTCCACTAAGTTACATTCTCCACTGTCCATTACATTTTTAACAGAAAATATTGCATCAGTACCTGGAAACTCATCAACATCCAAGGTATTGTACACAGCTCAGAGGAGCTTCCTTTGACTTCCACATTACTGCAACCAGGATACACTGGTTGTGCTCCACACACCCCTCTTGTAATATGTTGCTTAAATGGAATAGAGATTTCTCTGGTGAATAAGGGCAAGGTCAGTCTCTTGTATCTCTCCAATTAGTGATAATTTCTGCATACTAAGTGGGTGAATGACAGTAAAGAATCAGTAAGCCTACTCTGGTAGAGAGTCAGCAAAAGTAATTCAGATGAAAACTGCATCTGTGCCTTTTTAAAATCAGCTAAATTTGTTTCTAGTAGGGTGGAAAATGCTATGTTAATTTGTATTCACAGAAGTCTTCATCCTCTGAAATCCCCCCAGTCCCCACTGCAATTGCTGGGCCTTTTATCCAGACCCTGCTAATGTGAAGAACAGACGTACTCAGCCACATTTCAGCTGCTGTCCGGAGGCAGCTTGCTCGAGTCACCGCTGTCATCACTGTTAGAGAAAATAACTGTGTGGCTTTTCAGGGTACTAAATATCCAAAAGCTGAAATAAACCATCTTAATTACCAGAGGCTGGAAGAATAACCGACCAGTTGACTAAACTCAGATTAGCGGAGTAAAAACTCTGATATTTATAGTATTCGTTCCATACTGGTTACATTTAAACCTTAATCTGATTTGTGAGCAATGGAATGGAAACAAGGATCACATCCAGATAAACACATCAGCAGATACCATAAGCATCTAACACTTTCAGGTGTCTCTTTCCATAGCATGGGGCTGACATGACCCTTGATGATGAACGCTGCTGCCTATTCCTGTCTTCATGCAAACTCACCAAGTGGCCCCCATGGAAAAGGAAAAGCAGCCCAGGAAGTGGTGATTCCACTCATCTCTGATTGTTAGTTGCCTGGAAGAGACAGAGCCAAGGTCCCTTCCCATTCATTTCCCCACTCTTGCACTGTTCCCATGCCCCTCTGTGCCACTGATTATCACAGAATCACAGAATCTTCATGGTTGGAAGGGACCTTTGAGATCATCAAGTCCAACAACAACAAAAAATCCCAAACCACACACACCACACACCAACAACCCCACATTAAAAAACACCCTACCATAACAACTACCACCATACCCAGCAATATTGGGCACTAGAGCTTGCCCTGAAGTGCCACATCTACACATTTCTTAAATACCTCCAGGGATGGTGACTTCTCAACCTCCCTGGGTAGGCTGTTCCAGTGCCTGACCACCCTCTCAGTAAAGTCATTCTTCATTATATCTACTTTGACCCTCCCCTGCTGCACCTTCAGACCATTTCCTCTAGTCCTGTCATTATTCACTTGGGAGAAGAGGCGAGCACCCACCTCTCTACAACCTCATTTGATGCTCAAAAAAAACAAATTCAGGGGCAGTCCTTGTCTTATGACATGGATGCACAGTAGCAGAAGTTCTCTATGAGAGGCAACAGCTGTTCTTTCTCACCTGCTCCATGGTAATGGCTTTCAGATAGCACCAATAAACAACGTTCTTTATTCTTGTTCGTGCAGAAGCTCATACTGCACAAACATTAGTTGTATTGATGGGAACTGACATAACTGTTTAAGTCAAACTACAACGGCAAATCTTTCAGTGCTTCTGGGTTCAGCAACTGGTAAGCATAAATCTAGAGCTTTTGGTGCAAATCTCTTTCAGCCATCTGTTCTGTAAGGGCAAACTCAAATTTATGGAGACATTCAAAGCGCATGTTGTGAAAACAAGGAAGTAAAAGCATGACCTCACCACTTCATAAATGTCCACAAATCTTTCTCCTGCTTGAGTTTTGCACTTGATACTTTTTTGAGCTAAGACAAAACCTGTTGACTACGTCTGCTTCTCTGTCAGTTGCTTTCTTTGACTTGTTTGTCTTTATCAAACCTCAAAACTGAAAATAAACTCAATAAGCTCATCTTGTGGCCATTTAGAATACATCAGAGAAAACTGTACATGATAGCAAGTTTACCAGCCCTGTAGACACTGCCTCTATCTCTCTGCAGGTTTAGCAGAAATAGCCTGAAGTAACGAAGACAACGAGCAGTCATGGTAGTATTGGACTCCACAATGAATACTTCATTCAATACATTTTTTTTTCAGTTATATTTTTCTGCTGCTATTTGTGCCTGGGAAACATTTTCCCTCCAAATAACTGGCATTTGTCCCTTTGTACAATATATGAGTATCAATTTCCTTGGCTGGCTGGCAGCATTTCTTCCAACGGGCCATTGTGAAGGTTTGGATCCAAAATGGGGTCACACCATTCCCCTTTTACAAGTAAACACTTTTTACTCAGCTACACCTGTCACACACAATTTGTTTGAAATAATTCTTGGCTAAAGGTATATTCCAAATTTCATATACTTATGATCNGGATGTAGGAGGAGGAGCATGTCCATTAATGTGTTTTTAAAATGCTTAGCAAAAAGGCCTGGTAATCTGCACCCAGAGCTGCAATTTGACAGCAGCACTGACTGCAGTATGTGCACTACGATACAAATACATTTTCTCTACATTACCCCCTGNTATCTACTTTTTGATCTCAAAAGCTCAAAGTTAAGGAATAAATAGAAAAAAGTTCTGCACACTGCTTCTAAAAAATCAGAAAAAAAGCTTTGATGGTTTGTACACAAAATCACATGGAAAACCAGGTGGCAAAATAATCCTAGTGAAAAGTCAAAGGAGGTAGCTACTACATGAGGAACAAATAAAGGAAAGGTTTTGCACCCACTGTGTAGCCATGAAAGCTGTGAGTTCAAAGTAAGGTATGAGCTACCCTTTTGCCTGAGACTGTGGTGAAGAGGCATCAGGCTCTGAGGCTGGATACTTGAGGAGCCTTCTGCACATCAGATAGAGGAGTAGCTCCCTTCTTATGCACCACAGGCTCTCTCTTTTATTTTGGTACCTTTGGAAGCTACCTGCTATCTCTCACTGTCACAGTGACACTTCAGTTCTGAGATTTCAAAGCTATTTTAATTTTCTACAAGAAAAGACGTGAACATACCTACTCTGCTCAGGTTCTGCTCATTGAAACAACAATGGCTCTTTCAACATGGGTCTTTCAAAAAGGTAAAAAAAAAAAACCAAACAAACACTCCGTATAACTAATTAGAAAATGAAAACTTCGTCAAATAATCCATGTTTTCTTGCTTCCAGGAATCCTGTTAAATACGCTT
>VZTM01002142.1:0-11934 GCA_013400555.1 Jacana jacana
TTGCTTGAAAAGGCCAAAGATGGCCATACTGAAGTGCGGGGTTGCAATTCTGCTTAATATTCTGTTCTGGCCACATGAGATCCTGAACCTCACCACCTCATGGTCACTGCAACCGAGGCTGCCCTCAACCTTTATGGCTTCAACCAGACCCTCCTTATTAGCGAGGATAAGATCCAGCAGCACTCCTCTCCTAGTTAGCTCCTCCTCCATTTACATCAGGAAGTTATCATCAATGCACTGGAGGAACCTCCTGGACTGCGGATGGATGGCCAAGTTGGTTTTCCAGCAAATATAATTAGTTAAATTCCCCCACAATAACCAGGGCCTATAATTGCAAGGCTGTTATCAGCCTGTAGAAGGATTTGTCAACTTCCTTGTCCTGAGCCGGTGGCCTGTAATAAACACCCACAACAGTATCACCTATGCCAGCCTGCCCCTTGACTCTCACCACAAACTCTCAACTTGCTCCTCACCTACCCCTGGACAGTACTCAATACACTGTAGTTGCTCTCTCACGTAAAGAGCAGCTCCACCACCTCACCTTGCTGGCAATTAGAAGTCTTTCCTGAGAAGGCTATAGCCATCCATGACCACATTCCAGTCATGTGAGCTGTCCCACCATGTCTCTGGAATTGCCACCAGGTCATAATCTCCTGACCAAACACTGATTTCTAATTCCTCCTGCTTATTGCCCATGCTGTGTGCATTGGTGTACAGGCACTTCAGGAAGGAAAAGAGTGAGGAAATACCTATTCCAAGCACAATCATTAAATTCTGGAGACACGTAATAGAATTGTATGAAATAAATGCAAAAACGCAGATTAAATAAATCTTTTTAAAATGAGGGATGGAGGCCATGATGGCCTAAAGAAATCAGTACTTCTAGACCTCCCATCTTTACCACAAATTTAGATGTGTTTAGTATTATTTTTGGAACACTCCTGATGAACAGTTAAAAGCCTGATAAAAGCACATTAAAGAGTTGACTCATGGTACTCTTCCACTTACTGGGAAAAAAACAAACAAACAAACAAACAACCAAAAAAACCCACAACCCCAAATGTCACTGTTACAATTTAAACTTTAGTTTTCTTTGGGAGCAGCTTGATTAGCTGCATAGGAGATTAGATTGAAAGGTAGTTTATGTTTCACACTTAAGCAAAGTAAGAAATCCCAAGTCAACTCTGAAAGAATAAAGTTGCTTAAATATTTATGTTGCTTCACCTTGAGAAGTTGATACAAAAAATTTACAAAAACAGATTGTTGATCTTCTTTAGCAGAAATAATTTACCGATTATCTTGTTTCCACTCTTCTACCAACCAAACAGCCCATTTCATAAACAATGTGGGCTTGGAAAAAACGCACCTTATACCCAAGTCAATGGAGGAAAAGGTGTTTTGTGCTAGAATTAGTTCTCAGAAATACCAAACTGCAAATTTACAGCTAGGTAGGCGACAGTTTGACCTCTTATGCATGCAGATGTACAGGTATTGATATGGGAATTTTTAAGTTGCTAACACATTACTGAACAAGTAAAGTGTCCACGTGTCTGCTTACATGGCCTCTAAGTAGAAGTTAAAAGTTTAATCTTTTACACTTTTTTGCATAGTCCCTTACACACAAACAAAATTACCATTTGAAGAAATCAACAGTATTGTCAAAAGTCAAAGGCATTTCTGAAGGTACTCTGTTGGAATCTTTATTTTTTTGTCTGGAGCTAATACACATCAGATTCCCAGGGTGGGGGAGAAGAAGAAACATTCTTCTCACCATTTACGTTGTTTACTTTCGGCAGCTTGTTCAATTCAGACAAGAAAACCACATTACTAAATTTTATTTTGCTCAGCATAATTTTCAAACTCTTTAGGTCTACCAAGAAAAGTTCTACCATCAGACTACAAATACATAAACAGAAACAAAGAAAGGATTTTTTCACAACTTATAAATAATCTAAATAGGTGTTTCCCTTCCATTTCTTTTTAAATTAAATTCTGGCTGAAAATGCACAAAAATTCA
Organism: Jacana jacana; assembly: GCA_013400555.1. Lineage (NCBI taxonomy): Eukaryota > Metazoa > Chordata > Aves > Charadriiformes > Jacanidae > Jacana > Jacana jacana. The sequence continues at coordinate 2,018 of VZTM01002142.1, forward strand.
AATCCGGTCTCCTCTTCTGTCTATAAAAATTTGGACTCCTGCCTACAGAGTTCACTTCCACCTTTACAATAAAAACTGGTGTAGTACAGTACAGGTATATTACTCCATTGCCTTCTATTCCTAATGCAACCATGATTACTAATGAAGCTAAAAAAAAGCCTCATTGTGGTCCCAAGACAATTCCTGGTGAACACATAACATCAGATATTGCCATAGGCAAACAGTGATTAGGTCAAGGGGAAAAAATAATCAATGTCTACATAGTTTTCACTTACCAACATATACAATTCAAAACCTAAATTGTTCCCTTGAGCGCAATGCGGTTACACAACAAGACTTAGTTACTTACAATTTAGCAACTGCTTCTAACGCAGTAAACGTGCTCAATTCATCTTGGGTTTTAAATATGCCTGCCAATGCCTTCAAATAGGTGGCATTATCTTTATCAGCAATGAGAAGGCACGTGGTCAGGGGACTAAGTACATGGATAGAAATCACGTTTCTGTTCAGTTGCTGGTTTTCCAATCAGTTGTTAATGGGCGAGAAGAGAATGCGATCAGTACACCTGGTTCATCGCAGTGGTGTTGAATAAACGTGTAGAATTTTCTACAGCACTTGTTACTAAAGCTATATGGCAACCAGAAGAGACAACTGTATAGAACATCAACTGCATGTATTTCAAGTGTGAACCAGTAAATAACCTCAGCATGGGCAGGCCTTCATGAGGCCTTTTTCAGCCTTCCCAAATTATAAATCACACTTACATAATGCTTGTGTTTAGGTGGTTTGTTTTTTTTTATACAAGAGCAATTCAAACATATATGGTTTCTTCAACAAAATATTCCATTCCAAATGTTTTGTGCAGAAGAATGGCTGTAAGTCACTACTATTCCTTCAGAAACCATCAGGTATACAAACAGAAGCAGAATGGTGCATAAGAGGGAAAAAACCGTAAGCTTTGTAAATTCACAATCACACATTTTTCTTCCGTGATTTGAAACTGCAGGATGCTCAGGCTGTCCCACAAAAATTCACAACACAAGCAGGGACAGATAACTGGACAGAAACTACAGCCATCTATTAAATGTTGTGACAACACTGCTACTTTCTATCTGGTTGTCTTCATGTCAAGTCCACAAAAAACTAATATCTGTAAGTGTCAGAGACCAAACAAACACGACTGCAGGCCAACAACTAAATACCCACACTCCTCATTCATTGAGCAAGATCAAGGAATAGAGCATAATCCTTCCTTAGTGTTTTGTCCTCACGTGGGGACAGAAGAGCAACCACTGTTGTTCCATAACCCTTCTCCATGTGCTTCTTAGGGCTGAAACCATATAGCCATGACCCTTCTCCCAACCCCAACCTCATCCCCACTTAGGTTCAGCTTTGGCTGACACAGTATGCTCAAAGGCCACTCTGACTCTGGAAGCTTACCATCCAAACCGTGTAATTCAATGACTTGTGCTTATTCTAGGCTTTGTACCTTTTTAATAAAAAATAATAATAATTAAAAAGTGAGACACTCTTAGAAACAAACAAAAAAAATTCCCACCATCAGTACCAATAGCCTTAAATGTCACAGTACACATCTGTGCAGAATCACAAACAACCCTATTTCCCCAAACACTTTTTTTAGAGCATAATTTCCCTTTTAAAAATAATAATAATAACAAAGAAAAAAAATAAAACCACACCTGCATGCTGTTCCTACACACAAAAATTGCTCAGTAGCACCGGAAGGAAAAGCAACAGCTACATAACGCAGACATACCCATACTTTAACATGGCTGCTCCTGTAACACCAGCAACAGCACAAGACCCTGAACATGAATCTTCACTCATATCAAACTAGATTAAAATACCACTCCCATACTTGCTTCACATCCATCCACTGTAACCTGGTCCTAATTTAAGCTCCCATGACCAGATTAGTTCCAAGAAGTACACCTGAGTTTGCCAAGTCTGCACTTGGAAAAACATCTATGAGGGAAATAGTCTTGTAGCAAATTCCAGAGTTGGGAAGGACCTGCTGGCAATCCTGAAGAATACAACTCCAGGAAAGAAAAGCAAGCGTCTCCCAGAAGACCAAGCACTATCTGTGAACTTTTATAGTTAAGAGCTGCCAGCTGAGTTTTAGCTTAAATTTCTTGCTTCATAACCTTTCTTCAACTCAACTCTATGTTTTTATTGAACTTCTAAGACACTCATCTTTTTCAAGGATGTAAAATGAGTTAAACTCAAATTTGCTGCTTCTCTGCAGATGAATGCTCCAAGTATACCCAGGCAGGAGGGGAGATCTGCTCTGCTGCAAACCAAGCCATGTGTCTCACAACATTCCGTTGATTTAAACTGAATAACAGCACAGCAGGGAAATACATAGGAACTAAAAATAATGCTAAAAAGGTGTTTTAATGCTTTTTTATGTTGCTAAGTTTTAAAGCAATTCATGAAATGAAAATGAATACAAACCAGCACAATGTATTCCTGTGAGCTTCTGATAACTGGCACAATCCCTTCACTGGCATGTTTGTTTCCAGGGGAGTGTGTCAAATGAAAGAAGACTCTGTTTTCAGCCTAGCGTGCCAAATGAATGAAAATTCTGCTGCCTCATGCTTGAGAAACCAAAAAAAAGTCTTCTGCTCTGCACATGTGCACAATTACACGGGCTTGGGTTTTCTTGACCAATTTGAACAACAGTATTTGTATGTGACTTTTTCCTCCGTTGAAACCATTTTAGCCTTTTACCTTTTTCACTTAGATTTAAAAAAAAAACCTGATTATTTAGGAAAAAATAGATTGCCCAAGAGAACACTATCACATATAACTTACAGCTTAACATGAGCTTTGCGTGAGACGCAGAGAATACTCACCAACTCTCAGCATTTTTAGAGCTACTCTTAAAATTCAAAATGGAGAAAAGCTATCAAACAACAACTGAGAACAGTACTCAGGCCCATACCGAGTAACTCAAAATCCTACCTATGGTCCTAGTTTATTTCTATTTAGTTTTTCATTCCGATAGTTCAAAAAGAAAGAGTAAGTAGGTATCCTTTATTTATTTTACATGTGTTTCCAGGAACACTATTACATATTTATTTTTATTCAATTTTATGTATTACATTTATTGTTTACATATTTATATAATATGCACTATATATTTTTTTTCATAATATAGTTGTATATATTTATATATACCTGTGTGTATTCTCTTGTAGGATAAAGGAAGCTGTTTCTAGGGAGTTCTCTTAAAAATTAGAGATTTCCAGTCTACAGCTCTCAGATAAAAATATTACCTACAAAATTCCTGATCCTGCAACATATTCACAAGAACTATATTGCTACAGAGAAAGACCACTGCTTTTACAGTCCAGGTTGGCAGGGAAAGTAAAATGTGATGTCTCCTGCAGTGCATTTCTTACTCAACGCCTTTGCCCCTAGATAGCACAGCCCCGGTGATTTACAGGGGAGGTGACACTATTACCAGGGACAGCTAAATACAGTCCACACACCATGTAGCGTAAGCATAAAGCAGCAAAGATTTTGGGGTATTTGACCACCAAAGTTCCAACTCTTCCTACAACATAATGCCCAAAATACACTGCTATTTGATTTTTTTTATACAGTTTTCTTGCGACTTTTCAGCTCGACCATGTTTCCAACTTCTTTCCACAGGGTAAGGAAATAAAGGAATTAACAGAATCAGCAAGGCTACACCCATAGCAGGCCTTTACCTCCTCCTCCTCTTGCTTATCCTGTTCTCATTACACCCTTCCACTAGAACTGACATTACTGACCGATACCCTCCTACACACGTAGGAAGCCTGTCTCTTCAAATAACTGCTTCACAAGTCTCAAGACTTGGAGCAAGATTACTAATGACCAGAGACTTCAGTCTTAAACCAAAGACCAAAATAATTTTTAAAAATCTACCCCACCCCATAAAAAAAATTACTGAATTCCCGTGTCACCTGAATTGTTGCTGTCACTTTTGTGACTACATCTTTAATTGACTTGTAAACTCTAAAACTTTTCCTGTTTTTGAAATATATTTATTACCCTCCCTTCTGATGTCCAAAAAACGAGGAAACGTCATACGAGACACAGGATATGGGATGTATAGCTAAAAAGAAAATATCAAAGCCTTACAAGAAGCCAGAAAATTCTAATACACAAGTTCTCAAAAATCTCCCCATTATCTTATGCATCAACACAACATTTACATAGTGAATAATCCCCACAGGCATCAACATTCAGAATAAACTTTATTAAGCTTCCTCAGCCCAATCAGCAGTGAAGGACATCAATTTATATGCCTATACACCCACACGTATCCATCATACATATTTTCATAGACAGAGAAATGCTACTATAAAAATACATGTAAAGAAACAAACCTCCCCAGCAGTCCTTAAGGCTTCTACAATGCTCTAATTTATATTTGTAAATCAATTGTTGTTCAGCTTCACAAAGTATTTTAAGAGCACAGTTAAATAACAGCTGGTGCATAAGGTCGGAATGAAAAGGCAGTGATCACTTTCACATCTAAAGTGATGTTTTAATGCACAATGTGTTTTAAACAAATGACAAACACATGGGCATCATGAAGCTTCTCTTGCAGGTGCAAGAAACTGGAAAAGGATTTAACTGTCAAAATTGAAAAGGTGTATTCAACAAGAATTTCATGAGATCCATTCTGGTTTCACTGATACTCAGTATTTTAACAGGCAAGTTGAATTACAGCATCGCTGTTAAACTGCTAGTTAACACTAACCTGGAAAAACCTATGAAGATGCCGTCAAAGAACTAGAATTTTAAATATCTAGACAAACTTGAGAATTGCTCCAAAAAAATGCAACATTACTTCCTAAGTGAAAGACCAATGGTCTACATCTGGACAGAACTCGTCAACTACACAAACAGTGGGCAGACAAAAGCAGTTAGGCAGAAAGGATCAGTGACTCGAGCTGAGCGAGAGGCAGGGGCACGACGCTGCTTTTCTCTGCAGCTCAGCCCGCCGTGACACGAGCCGTACCGCAACGAGCAACCGTGCCATTTCACCCAGTAAGACCTCAGCAGATTGCTGTGCCCAGTTCAAACAATGTGGTTAAAGAAAGCTATAAGCCTGTTTGGAAGATAAGCAAAAAAATCTGAACAGTAAGAGGTCTAGGAGAAAAAGAAAACAAAACAAAAATAGTGAGTGACTCAGAGAAACCGAAAGAACAAGAGTGACTTAAGCCTAAGGAAAAGGCAGCTGACACGAGGAAGTAACGTCTTCAAATACATAAGAGGGAGCTGTAAAGAAAAATTGAATAATTGTCTTGTCCAATCTATGGGGGCTAAGCAGTAACAGTCAGACAATAGCACAGGAAGATTCAAGTCAGGTACCAAGAAAACTACCCAGAAGCATCACTAGGATATCACTAGAAAAGCTGGCTGAAGTCTCCTTTACAAGCAGGTCTTGCATACATTTATCAGGTGCGACTTAGATTTAACCGATTCTCCCACAGCAAGGTATAGTAGGTCACTAACAGTCCTGTATTTTAGAATTTAAATATCCTTTTGATGATCAATAATTACTCTGAAAATATTCCAACTGGATTTACTGCATCTGTTTATGTAGTTTAAAAGGTCCTGGCTGAAAGAGAGTATTCTTGTCACACTGAAGATGACAGACGCTCATGCCGGAAGAGAGTCAATGAGATTATCACAAAACCTAAAAGGTCTTTGGAAGAAGTGGCACGTATCAAGAAGTGGCAGGAAACACTTCTTTGCTATGAATTTGAAGTACCACAGGACCCCTGCTCCATGACTTGGACTGCTAGGTATTTGGCTTATTTTTCCCCGTTACACAGCAGTTACTCTGAGCTACTAAGAAAGTCATCCACATAATTTGAGTTTAGAATACTTTCTCCATCCATTTTCAGTTTTAGCCTTGAAAGATTATAAAACAGATAAGACCAGCAAGGTTCCTTGAGAATGTCAGATGAAAATAAGGACTAAACTGAACAAGAAAAGCAAGGAAGGATTTCTAAAAATATATTTTTTTTTTTAATTAAACTATTCCTTTAAAATTTGTCTATATTATTATACATACATACTTAATTCCTGCAACAGAAATACCTAAATAAGGATATGGTAAAGCTGCTGTAGTAAACCACATCCAGACATGGCAACGTCTTCATTTATGAAAGAAAGCAGGAGGACCTCTCTAAAAATCATATCTATACTTATTATATGTTTACAATCTACTTATATTTTTATAAATATATTTAATATATATTTGCTTCCACCCTCCTTTTCCTGTATTTTACCTAGCTTCTGCACCACACTATAATACTACTGAAGGACTCATTTTATAGAAGCAATGTTATTATTCGTAGTTTAAAGACTCTTAAAAATACCCCTGTCCACTGGACTTGTGCTTTGAGGTCTAGGTGAACCCGAGTCTGCAGTTGTTCATTTCTGAGTTGTTTTTTTTTTGTCCATTTAGAGCCTGGAAGAAGGCATAAGTCATTTACTGAGATCAAGAAATATTTCATCTTGCTGTACAAAACCCACATTGGTTAGTTTGGATAAATCAGTAGTATCTTTCTCTAGAAAATAACCATAGTTAAATGAAAGGCATAAAAAAAAAAAAAAAAAATCTCATGTGTGAGGTGGTTGTGTTTTCCATGAAGAAAATCATACTAGGAGAACCTCTCCTCCTCCCTCAAGGAGAAATTGTTCCCTCATTTATTTTTGGCATACAGAACAGAAAATATTTACAAATGTTGAGATCTTAAAAAAAAAAAAAACAAAAACAACACACCAAAAAACCAACCCCAACAACCAAAACCAACTGACCAAATTAAAAAAAAAAAAAAATCCCCCTGAGGACTTTAACTTCAAACCCAGCTGTTTAGAAGTGGCAAAATGTTGCATATTTTTAACCAAAGGTACTTCATTATAAACTATGTTAAGGTAACTGAGATTAAGCAGAGTACTAATACCTCCAAAAGCCCTAAAATAAATTTATAAACCTGCATTAATCTATTAAAAATGTATTTCTATGAGTGTTTTTTTCAAATGCATTGCTTTAAATAGCTAGATTTATAAAGAACTACCAGCATCAAATACCTTCCTTTATTTAGAATGCTTTCTACTGAACTAGTTAGGATCTAGCCCTACCCCTCATGTAAGAGAGTCACATAATGATCCCTTTATACTCATTAACTACCATTTTAATGAGCTATTACTACCTCGGGACTCAGAAGACCTCAGGGAGGTTGTAACATGCCACTACCTATATAGTAATTCACTGCTGAGTTAGTACATAGCCTCCTTGAAAGAATATAGGAATGCCCTCCATCACTCTCTGTGGCACTGAGGCCAGCGTCAGCAAAATTTCTGCAAGACACATCCAGCCTAAAACTTTAAAAACATCTCATTTAAACTCTAATAAAAGCTTAACAGATTACCTTTTACTACGGCCCACCACTTTGCTCAAAGTTATCACACTCCTAACAAAGTAAGCTGAAAGCATGAACATGGCCTCACCACCTCAACTCACAGTTTAATGGCAAAAAACATGGCAAATTTGATAAAGCGCTGCAGCAGAAGGAGGCAACACAAACATCCCAGAAGACTATCTGCAAAACCTGCCAGAGTCTGCATGAGCCATAAATTAGCCAGCCGATGTTCAAAGGTACCTGGATAAAGGAATCAAGTTTAGCATTAGGAACCACCAATTAAAATTCACACAGAAAACTAATTTATAAGCAACTAAAAACCAAATAAAATTAAATTTAAAAAAATCATGTCCATATTAAAAAAGCCACATATACACAATGACCTGGAACTTGAAGACAGCCTTTCCTGTTCACTAGTGACTTTGTATGGAAAACTGGTATTATGGTCACTAAAAAAGCTTATCTGACATTTCTAGTGAGAATGAGCCAAATAATCCTTAATTACCTCTCAAGATTTATGGCAGCTGTGGGCAGATACTGTTACACGCAGCAGCACACTGTTCCCTGAACTTTCCTCTATGTTTTTCAAATCAAAACATTTGAAGTGAACGACACAGGCCCAAGCGAGAGGCAAGAAGATAATTTCCTCACTTTTCAGAACGCCATTCCTTGCGAGTGGTTACAGCTCTTCTCTTCCAGAACTACCCTGGAGGCACCGTCTGCATCAGGGAAGGAGGGGAATAGTTCATACTGATCCATAAACTGCCTCCCAGCAAGAGCCAAAAGAAGAGCAGGCTCTACCCAAATTGGGAGATGCTCACAAGGAGGCATTCCCCTACAGAGGCAGCCTAGGGAACAGCTGGTAGGGGCAGCGTGTGCCAAGCTTCTGCTCCCACAGCAATATTCACAGCGAGGCTGCAGCAGAACCAGATGCTCTGCAAACCCAGACAGGCCTAGAAGAGACAGAGGGCAGGTCTGCACAAGGAAGAAAAGCTGAGAAGATGAGTGTGAAGAAAACACGTCGCGCAATCTACTTTAAGAGTCCTTCAGTTAGGCAAGTGCAACACCCAACAACCTCATCACCACGAAAGGCAGCGGGTATCAAACACACCGATGGGTCTGCTTCTCTCCTTATACAGACATATTCAGCAAAACCAAGTCGTTTTTGCTGGGAAGCTAAATAGCCCATCACCACCATGAGAGGGCTGAGAGAGGCAAAATAGCTTTTACCCAATAATCCCTCTGAAGTCACAAGCGAAACAGATTGGGAAATGCTCCCTGCTCCTGAGAAAAAAGTAAAAGGGGCAAATGTCAGGCCAGTTTTTTGGCTACTGATATTACAAGACAGCAGTTGTGTGAAACATATTTGCCTCCCATCATCTCTCATCCACCCACCCATCTCAAGTCACAACAGCACAGTCAGAACTGGACAGCTGAAAAGAAGAGCTCTCTTGCTTCCTTCACCCCCATTGTCATTTCCTCACCATCACAAACAGAAGTGAGAGAGGAGATGAATTTTCCTCTGACACAGATTTTAAGGGTAGCTCCTCCGTCTGGAAGCAGGACAGAGCGCAACAGCCAACTACAGGAGTGACAAAGTTGGCTGAGCAGAGCTGGTAGCAAGACAATCACTGCAAGAGGAAAAGGAAATAAGACCAAAATAAATAGGGAAGGTATGCCTTTTTATATGCCTGTGAAAAAGAAGAATCAGCAGCTGAGTGAGCAGCAATAAAAACTTGGCACAGGTTACATGCCATTAACTATGCTACCAGAAATCTGTTCCAGCCAACTGCAGAAGATAGTGGCTATTACCCATTCATTTACTTGCCTCTCAAAATGGGATTACAGGATTAGCAGTATCAAAGATAACAGTGAAAGTCAGAAGATAAAACTGTGGTCCTACTGCCTCAAGTAGAAACACTGAAAAATGTGCAATATTTCAAATGCAAAAGCTACAGGAACAGTTTTGTGATCACCGGATTAAATGAAGACAAGATAAATCCTAACATGGGTTCTCTCCCAAATTTTCAAGTTACAGAGTCAAGACTTAAAAAAGAAATCCACAGGCAAGCAAGGATGTATTTAGTAGGTCGCTTTTGATACAGGTGGAGACAGGACTGAAACTGCAAGTCTGCAAGCTACTAAGTTGAAAAAAAGCATTCTGTTACTGACCATCCTGCAAGTATCAATAACAGGCCGAAGCCGCCTTNAGGAACAGTGTTGTGATCACCGGATTAAATGAAGACAAGATAAATCCTAACATGGGTTCTCTCCCAAATTTTCAAGTTACAGAGTCAAGACTTAAAAAAGAAATCCACAGGCAAGCAAGGATGTATTTAGTAGGTCGCTTTTGATACAGGTGGAGACAGGACTGAAACTGCAAGTCTGCAAGCTACTAAGTTGAAAAAAAGCATTCTGTTACTGACCATCCTGCAAGTATCAATAACAGGCCGAAGCCGCCTT
>VZTM01002143.1:11768-27802 GCA_013400555.1 Jacana jacana
TGCCAAAAGGCCCTCTGGAAAATAACAATATTAAAAAAATATATATTTTTTTTTAAATTTTGTATTTTTATTTTTACGAGGAATTCTTATTTCCCTGCAGTCGCCGGCTTCCCTTTGGTTGGTCTCACCAAAACAGAGCACGTTTTCTTTGCATGTGTTAATTCCACATTTAGTGTTGAATATATGCTAATTCGTGGAGGGGGGGTTGGGGGTGAAATCTGCTGAGTTGGGCACTCGGAGCAAGTAGAAAAAATGAGTTCAAAACCTCTCATGAGTAAGAAACAAATGATTCCTCGTCCTGTGTTTTCTTGATATGAGCGCTAAATGCCAAGGTCCAATGGGAATCTGAACAGCTCCTGCATTTAAAAAGGCTGGGCCCTGCTTTGTGCAACTGGCCTGAGATTAAGCTCTTGCTTCTAGATCACAAGTGGGGAGAACTGATAATCAGTCTGAAAGAATTGTCAGAGGTACAGAGAGGGCTGGCACACCAGTAATTTTTTATGTTTTTAAAAAGCATGTAAATAAAATATAAAGCACTTTTAAAAACATTTTTAAACAATTGAAAAGAGAGAGTCAAATTGTGCCAGGAACTTGCAGACTCTCAAAAAGATGTCAGCAATGGTCTCGCCCAGCTCTTAGAGTAGCTGAGCAGCAGATAGAAAGACATTGTTCGGTGTGCTTAACCCACGAGCTTTATAAAATTTATGCAAACAGGAAGAGTAATAGTAAATTTATGACAAAAGATTAGGGGTGTGTCCACAGAGAAAACTCAAGAAAGATTCACTTCTTTAAGTGGATTAGCAAAACCTCATTAAGTTCCTTAGAGGATGCCCTTATTCGGTATTAAATTATCTTTATACTTATGCTAAAAGTGAGTTTTAACAGTTTAAATTTACACCTTTAGTTAATTTGGATTGATTTTCCTCAGTGTCCCTGTTTAGGAAGGTCCCAAACAATTGGATCGTAGTCAGTTTGCAGCAGCACAAAAGAGAAGTTAAATACATTAAGATGCATCCTCTCAATCCAGGACCAAAGTCATTACTTGCCACAGTGGCGAGGAACCTTTCCTGTGCTGTCTGCATCTTAATATCAGGTCCTTTCTAGAAGCACAGACCCAAAAGCAGGCTTCCTCCTGGCTGTACAAGTCCTTAGACCGCCACATGAGAAGCAAGAGCAGTGACTGTTGAAGTTAGTCACTGTTCTGAACTTTGAAATTATATGAGAATACAGGTCAGAATAAAGACATCTGGGTATAGAGGTCTATAGCAACACACACCTATTTATGGTTGTACTGACTGCCTGAGCCTCCACTGTAGTTGCTGGAGCCTCCATAGAGATTCAGCCTCTGGGGATTCATTTCAGCTGCCTGGACGTGGGGTGCCTCACAAGACATTTGATTTTGGGACTTATTCAATATAGCAACATGAGAACAGCAGATGTGAGTGACACATGCTATACAAACAAACAACAGGAAGGCACCCCAGATGGAACTAAATGCTTGTGTTTAGGTAAGTAAAATGTAGCCTAAGTCTTCAATGCTAGAAATAGCCAATCATTGTTTTGCCTGTATTGACCATTGGCCATTTCCAGCTGGAAACATTGTTGTGCCTTTAAACACATACGTTTATGGCCTTAATTTTGAATTTAGCCATAAATCTAAAATTAGTCTTGGTATTCTCATCGGAGTTGAATATTTGGTATGCGTTCAGTTGAAATTCAAGTTTTAGGTAAAACATAGGCACCCGTGTCCCCTGAACTTGTGTGCCCAAGTAAGGGTATAGCAGTCTCAGTCATGAGGAAGAATCTTATGAATTTCATGTCTGTAGAGTTAAGCAATTTGTAACTCTATTCTGAACATGAACTAATTATAGGCACTAACATCCCATTATAAATGGGATTGCAGTGGGCTGGATCCAGACATCGGACTGCTTATGACAGTCCGTGCTCCAAGAGTAATTTTGCCATTGCTAAACTTTTGGGGGTGACTAAGAGGCTTCTAAGAACTTCTAAGCACAAAAAGCAATTGTTGAGTGATTTCTTTTCCTGGCCTGTTGCTCAGTTACATTCTCATGTCCTACATAAGCAAATTCCTACATGGACAATACCTGTGAGACAAAAGTCAAAACAGACTTTCTGAAAGGACCTTCTCTTCCTGTGAGTTCTTACTGTCCTTTCAAACTCAGCCTTTTCTTCTGAGACAAAACCAAATAACACTGCATGTCCCTGGATGGTTTGGGGAAACATCTTACATCAGTGGAAAACTAGTGGAAGAGGTGGGGGGAGATTCTCCTCTTGTAACATCCAGCAATGCTTTAATTTTGTGACAAGCTACGAAACACAAAAGTGCTGTTATTTTTCGGGGGGTGGGGGTGGGTGGAGTGAGGTGGGGAAGGTGGGAGAGAAGAGTAGAAATATATAAAAGCAAGAAAAGCGTCTTTTTCTTCTGAGTTGTCCTTGCTGCTGTGAGTTGGTAGGAGAGGGTGGGGATGGAGCCGGCAGGGAGCGGGGTGCTGGGGCGGGGGGCGCAGCCCCAGCAGCGGGGGCGGTAGGTGGCGCACCGTCCCGGAGCATCGCTCGGGGGGCTCCTGCTCCGCTCCCGGCACCTGGGGGCTCCGCCAAGGATGCAATCCTAGAAAGCTGGATGCTGGACAAATCTGCGAGCGTCCTAGCCCCGAAGAGTTGGCTGCCATCCCACAGGCTTTTCCTTGCAGACAGACTTTCACTTGAGCTCCTGGAGCTGCCGAATGGCGCTCACAGAGATCAGGTTTCAAAATTAGGGTCTAATTTTAAATGAGATGTCAAAAACAAAAAAAAAGACTGACAAACAGTGGGAAAGAATGGAAGGAGGCAAACCACCGGTAATCTATGTGAACAGCTTGGCAGCCATGCTGACAGCTGGGGACGGGAACCCCGGAGCGCTAACGTCAGCTTTCAGACTGGCTCCCCTGACCTTGGACAAGCCACTCATGGCTTGTTCCTTCAGGTGTTGAGCTCCTCCTGCAATGCTGCTGAGTAGTTTGACAAGGATGAGTGGAAGCTGGGAATGTTATTGTGTTCCTGTGAAGCACTCAGTAGCCTGTGGGATCCACTTCTGTGCCTCAGTTTCTCTGTGTCTGAAAGAAACTACCTCATGGAATAAAACCAAGACCATAATGCAAAGTATTGCAGTACTACCTCACAGAATAAAGTGCTTCAGTAGCATCACTGCATCTGACTGGGGCTCTTGTGCTTTCTTTTTCTTGCTCTCTTTGGAACACTACAGACCCTTGGGAAAGTCTCCAAGCCAGAAGCAGAGAAGTCTGGCGACACAGAAAGGAAGAAAAGTGGATAAAAACAGCCAAGCAGCCACTGTTTGGAAATAGAAAAAGTATTTGTGAAAGTATTGAATCAAAATAAGCAGTGTCCAGTATGTTTTATGAGATTAAATCATTTGGACAAATGCAAGCACCAGACAGATATAATTCCACCAGCTCAGATCAAGTCAAATCACCTGCCGGTTAGAAGCTCAGCTAGCAACCTTCAGCTGGGTAGCTATGCAGCAAAAAAAGGAAATGGCCTTTGTTTGTCAATGATGAACGAAGGGCTCTCCTTATTCACCTTTTTCCCTTTTTTTTTTTTTTTTTCATTTTCTTTTCAATTTTATTTTTTTGTTTGTTTGTTTTCTTGTGTATTTTTTAGACATAGAATTAGGAAAAACTGTAACAGAAGGAATAGTCTGCTTTACCTGACTACCTGGAGAAGTGTCACCTGAATGCTTCTACTTCAGTTCTAGAGCAGGGAAGGTGAGAGCAGAACACTCCATGCAGTGGGTTTTTATTCTTTTTCTTTAGAGATACCTCTGCTGAGACATTGCCTCATCTATGAAGTTTTTCTATAAGCAGTGCTTTTAAAAATTAAAAATAAAATAAAATAAAAATTGACATTTTATTTTCTGTCTTACTGAAGGAGATGCAGACATCCTGGAAGACACCAAGAAGATCCAGTTAAAAACCAATTTCTCCTGCATCCTCAGCTCATTTCCAAGTGCCACTGTCAGTGTGTTCTTCCTCACCGCCTCCTAGACATGAGGGTGAAACGCAGATTTCTTTCACAAATAATTTCCTAAAGTAAATTCAATTCCATTTTTGTCCACTTTCTACCAGCAGATCATTGGGTTATGTCTGATCCATCCTGGTTGTTTTTTCTTGTTTCCTTGTCTTTGTGTAGGATGGGTGCTTCCATCACACTGGGTGCCTGAAATGGAAGCTGACTTCTAGCCCCTTCCATAAACCAGGGAATAGAAATCTGGGCTCAGGCTGCAATCTGAGAAGGACTCTTTAAGCATCCAGATTTTCCCATTGTCTTCATCTGTAACACTATACAGCACCAACACACCACAAGCACAACCAACTCACAAGCTTTAAGATCGCATATGTTAGGGCAACTTGCTGAATTAGAGATCAAAGTATTTGACATTTTATAGGTTATTAGAGTATCTAGAGGTAGAAGCTGTTAGCAAATAGTTAAAAAGAAAAGATAATTGGCAAAGCTTTCATTAGAGAGAGAAGAAAATGGAGAGAGAAGCTGTTATCAGTGCCAAACAACATTGGAGACTGAAATCTTGGGCAATTCTGAAGAGAGGAATTTGTTTTCAATCCTTTCCTTCTAGCAGTATTATATAGACAGAAATCCAGGTCCCTGATTAACCCCCGAGTAAAGAATAACCTTCACCTAGAGAGCTCTGCTTTCAAAGAGTTGGCCCCTGTAACTAAAGCCAGTTCAATTATTCTTCTTCAAAGAGAGCAGGCAACCAAGAATGTCAGCTTCATAGAAGGAGCTATAATTTTGAAGCAACTTCCTGTTTGCTGATTTATTTTTTTGATCTCATGGTGCTGTAAATGGGAGGAAATGGCATGAGGGAGATTTTTCCCTTTTTCTTTTTTCTGTGCTATGCTACATTTTGCAGTTGCCTAAGCTTATAAATGAAGGTTGTTTTCTGTCTTTGTTTATAGATTAGAAGTGAGTAGACTCCATACATGTCTGGCTACCAAACACCTGATGAATTTAAATGTGTCAGATAACATATGACAGTGTTCCAGTCCAAAAATCAAATAATGACCTTCCCTTAAAACAAAAACAAGAAAGTCACTCAAAATCACACACTAGCTACTATTCAGAAGAAAAAGACGCATAGTTGAAGCTGGATTTAAGCATGAAGTATCTCCCTGGAAGAAGTCAGCATGTCAAAATCTCTTTTTCTTGGCAAGGTCCCAGAAGGGGAGTATTTTCACAAAGATGAAAAGAGTGTTAAATGCTAACATTCTTCCAGATTGGATACGCATTCCTCCTTATACATATTTTTGTTATGAAACAAATGCATTTTGGTAAATTTAGGGAAGTGTTTCTGTGTTTCCTCCTCTACTGTATATTTTGTGTGATAATATGGCACTGATTTCCTATCTAATTTAAAACAGTTTAAAGTAACTGGTAACATCTAGCAGCTTTCTGTTCTTTCAACCTTTATTTTCTCTTCTGTGTATTTTAATGTGGAGTGGGGAGTTGGCTAGGGTTATTTACTTTTTGTTACTTTTCTGGTTTAGAATAAGAAGACACAGGCTTTGACCTTCTCCCTTCTGTTCCTGACGGCCTCACCATCACTGAGCTTTTCTGTTCAGTATCCCAAATTACATGGCGGAAAGAAATGTTTGGATTTAAACTCTGATGTTTTACAGTCTGAGATCCGGTTCTTGAAGGACAGTAAAAATCTTTATCAAATGATACACTGGTTCTTTTCAAAAATTCCTTCGGTATTTGGAAGCCAGAAGATACATGTACTTTGCTCTCTTTGTTATGGTCCCATATACTTCACCATGTTATATTTTTCACATGGTGAGGGGGCAAAATTAGAGTTTGCCCATGATTTCAAAAACAAAAACAAAAGCAACAGTAACAACAACCACAACAACATCAAAAAAAGGGAGGGGGGGGGGAGAAAAATCTCCCCAAATACATGTGCTGTGTAACCCCAGGACAAATGAGGAGATGAATGATATCCACATGGACAGACACTTCCACCAATATCCCTATGAATCTAATGCATGCTCTTTGGGGTGTAGGGAGCTGTGCAGTACAGACAGGCCTTATCTCAGAGGCTGAAAAGCTGCAGCCTGATAACCTTCAACATACTTAGATGGTACTCGAAACATATAATATAAGGATATCTATCTAATACTACTCCTACCTCATTAGGAGATTGCACCTTCGTCTCATCTTTTAAACTACTTTTTTTTCTTTTTAGCAGAGTACGCTTTGTCAAAAGCTTATGCTTCCCAAGGAAAGAGGATGTTTTATTCAGTTTGTATCTTCATGTATGTTTTCCTAATCCCATTTTTTCCTGCATGGTTATTGCCATAACATTATTACATAAAGTAATCTTCTACAAAATAGTGTCATTGAAATACATCAAGGTTTCACAAATCACAAATATTAGGCTACAGAAATAGATAGACTGAACATGGTTTGGGAAAAAAAATACACCAAGAAACTAAATTATTATGAAGTCTTGCCTTCTGGTCTCTGTCTACAAAATATGTGCTTTGTTGTAAACACATTCTAACATTTACTTCCTAATCTGGGAAGGGAAACCCAGCCTCTACTGTGGGTAAGCTTCCACTCCAAGCAAAACCTCCACCATGGCAATCATAGCTGACATCCCCTCAGGATCACTTCTAGCATGTGCAGCCTGCGAGTTTCCTTGGCAACTGCCATGCAGCAGGCATGAGATTATGGCACACGACTGCTATGCTGCATAGCTTTACCCAAGAAAAGAAAGGAATCCAAGAACGGGGACCAGGACTGCAATCTACCTCCTAAAGAGGGTAGCTGCTGATTTTTAACCTGAGGCTTCTAATGGCCAATGGATTACTTCTATACTGTCACAAAAGATAATAAAGTAAAGTAAATCTGTTCTCTGTTAGCTTATGTTCATTCCATAACAGCCTGTTTTCTACTGAGAGGGGAGCAAAACCAAAAATCAGGTCTGAAAAACAGGTGTGCAAATCACCACATCTCCACAGATTTTTTGCAACAAATCAGCTATGAGGCCTTATAATATTTTCCTTAGACTGAACTAATCTGGATAAGATATCACATAGGGATTTAAAAAAAAAATAAATGTTAAATTGTTCCCTCTCCAGATTTCTGAGGTGATACAATGCTGAAGGTGAGAACTTGAGAATGGCTGTACTGGTCCAGACCAAGTGTCTACCAAGCGCACCAGCCTGTACCTGACAGAGTCTATAATACATAACCTGGAGGAGAACATAAGTAGAAAGGAAGCACATGAATCTTTGTGTTCAGGCATCCTCAACAGATTTGCCTGCCATAGATTTTTTCATTTCTGAATGCTTGCAAACCTCCAGTCCCATCCTGATCCTGCAGCAAGCAGTCCCATGAGTTACTCCCATGCCATTTGAGGGAGTTCTTCCTTTTGTTTATCATGAAACAGGGTCCTGCTGTTTTCCTTTGATGACTCTTAGCTCCTGTATCGAAGACAGTGACCAATTGTTTCCTATTCACCTTATGCTTTCTACTAATGATTTTACAGCTCCTCTATCAGATCCGCCTCCAGATCCTCCAGTGAGCACTAGGCTCACTGTTTTACAGTGCACTTTTACATGCTATTTGTCTGTGGTGATGTCAGCTTGGAGCATGCATTTTCTTGTAGCTTTATTAGGCGAGACTGATTAGCTGTGTCCTCAAATATATAATTTAGCCTGTGGGCTTTGTAGTCTCCATATGAATTTGACCCAGGATATACAGGTCACAGGAAAGCTTAATGATTTGGGTATTTAGATGTTCTGCGGGAGCCTAACTTTGCTGTCGCCGTCCCCTTGCAGGAATAATTACTATACTCAGCCTCAAATTCGTTCATATTAACTTGTATTGACTTCAAAGGTCCCGATTTAAATCCCACCTCCCCTGGCTGATATCCTTCTGGGAATCTGCTGCATCCCCCAGACTCTGCCAGGCGTCCGTGGCCCTGGGGCAGCCAGAGCACCCACCCGCAGCCATCTGGCGTCTGCCCGCAGTCCTCCGGGGCACCCGCTCACTGAAGGACAGCTGCCCAAAACAAATGGCGACCTCTGTCATCTGGGCCATCAATTGTTCCAACATCTGGCAACTGGCTTTCTTATGAGAGCTGACATTTGGCTTCTTTGGACCGAGGATTTTAAGGTCCATAGGCCAGAGCAGAAACCGGGACAGACCTCAATTTTTTTATGTCACCAGAATCCAAATTAGCTTCTTTTTTTTTCTTTTTTTTTTTAAATATGTATTTTTAATGGCTTGCAGTGACTTGGAATAACAAAGAACTTAAAGCAAATAATGAAATTGTCACAGCGAGAGAATCCTTTTTGACAATTTTTTGCTAGTTTTATCCCATTCCTGCATTGAGTTAATACCTTACTGCAGCTGCAACAACTTCTTTGAATTCTGGTACAGAGACTCCCCTAAACTTCAGTAGTGCATTTAACCAAATACAGTTGCTAGTATTATTGCAGTTTTCTCTGTCAAACTTGGGTGCTTGGCCATGTGAGCTCCTATCCGACCTTGTCTATGCACCCATGTGGACAGTAACAGATAACTTGTCTGACTCCCTGTGTTGGCTCTTTCTTTTGATAACTTTTTTTTCCACAAACCAAATACAGCAAAGACAGATGTCAGGGTGCCTCTAAATTTACAGACATTTCACTGTGCTAAAAGTGCCTTTGGTCTTTAACTGCATTCATAAAACAATTTTGAAAAAAAAATAAAATTGAAGAGTGAAATCCTTGAAATCTTGGCAAAACTAATAATAAACTCTTGAAAACTGCAGACAGGTATTGTATCTGGTTTTATTGTGTTACCTCAGTCTCACAGATAGCTACAAATAAAATAGAAGTTTAACATATAATATTTCTTTCAAGATACAAAAATTACCTTTAAAAGATTCCTTCCTTAAACTCCAGGCAGACTTGACATAAAGTAGAAGGAAAAAAGGCAAATAACTAATATATAAGCAACTAAAATAAACTTTAAAAACCATGAAATAAATGTAATCAACCACTAAAAACCAGAAATCCAAATAAAATATGAACGTTACAAACACTTATAAAGAAACCCAGTTATTAAAATACATAGGACCCAATTTATTATTTAAAATCTACTAACAGCAATACCTAATGCAGACTTTTAGATGTAATTGAATTAATCAGCATGAGCAGATTCTGAGGTACAGTGACTGCACTGATTTATCAAAACAGCAAACCTTCAAATAGTTGACTCCAGAGAAAGAAAAAGAAAAAAATCTAAGTGGAAATTTTTCTCTGTGTTGAGGTTTCATCTGGGCTCCCTGTGAAAAATGGAAAAGGAAAACAATACCGTTGAGCTACACAGCCCCATTTCAAGCACCTCGCTGCAGCAGTCAATGACGGATTCTGAAATGGAGTTAGGCTTGTTTAGCATGCCTGCAGGGTCACGCGGAGTGACCCGTTCCCCTCTGGTTTCACTTAAAACTCAGATTTTCTCCATGAAGATAACATGTTCCTCTGATATTTAGTTACCTGGTCTCCAGAAAGATCTCATTTTTCATGGTATGATTTTTAACCTTTGCTTAAGATGTCTTTTTTTTTTTTTTTTTTAGACATAAACTCTTTTAACCTGATATATATCCTCAAAGAACATGTGCTTGGAAGGAAAATGTTTGGTTATTGAAATATCTTAACAAATCAAAGTTCACTGTGGTTTTAGCTTGCTGGGTTATAAACGGGTGGTAAGACAGTCAATAAGTGCTCTTGCTTTTCTTTCTTTTGATATTGTGTGCTATAAACATAAGAATATTCATATAGATAAATTGATTCTGTACATGCTTATACTGAGAGCTTTTGTATGGAAACAAATCATAATCTAGCACTTCCATGACTTTCTTTTTGATTCAGAAAAACATGCAATTCATGATATACATCCAAATAAAAAAAAAAAAAATTCAAAACTTGCTAAAAATAGATTAAATTATGACAGAAATTTTCATGAAAAATGCCAACAAACAATTAAGTCATCTTCGGAGTGGGAAATGCTTCAACACATTTCTTCTGTACTGAAGGCTTTCTGAGAGAAGTGGAAAAATATCTGGTCAGATTCTCCCTGGCATAAACTTGTATGAGGCGAGGTACAGGCTGCCTTTGGGAGAAGACCTGGCTGAGCGCATTCGGTTCAGAACACGCTGCTGTTTGTCCGACAGCCGTAAAGGCATATTGGATACAATATCTGTGCAAGTACTTTCTGCTTATCATGCAAGGGGAATGGCAAAGTCACAGACCACTTCCCTGCCCAAGTGCCCCCTTAAGAGACCTGACTGGCATGTGAGGAATGCAAGGATTAGTGATGTAAACTGCAGCAAAGCCGGACTTCAAGGAGGGCAGACTTATTTAAATAAGTCACCAGGAGCTTGGAATTGCTTTTTCCTGTTCTGCTTTCTCCAGTCTTTGCTTCTTAAACCTCCTAACTTATACTCTGAAAACTGCTTGTTGTCCCAGTTGTGGGAACAACCTCTTCCTGCACTGGTCTTTAGCATCCTCTCTTTGTCCATTCTTCTATACTCTATGTCTCAATCTGTTAATTTATTTTTATTTTTAAGAGGGGAAGAATGTAAGTGTGTTGTTTATGTTGCAAAACAGATGTTTCATGCAGTGGCCTATTCCTGAGAAATCACAAACAATTCAGAGCATCATTGCCTGCACAAACATAAAACCTTCCACCCAGGAAACACCCCCAAATCCCTTCCACCTGCAGAATCCCTCCCTGAGAAAAGCACAACTGATGAAATCAGTGCAGCTACTCATCACCTTTGAAACCATGGTTTCACATGAGAATTTTGCTGGTGGAAAGCCAATTTAAGAAGTTTCATCCCTCTTTTTTTGCTCTCACCTGTTCATTCCTTTCTCTGTTCCCCCACCTCTGGTGGGGGAAGCTTATCAGTCCTTCAACAAGGCTAATTCACTTGTTGGTATCACTGCTGACAGCTGGGGTGATGCAGGATAATAAACAAAGAAAAGCAACATTTGAGGAAGGGTGGGAGAGAGTATCTGTTAGCTTAGATCATTTCACTGAACCAGTTTTGAGTATGGTCACCCAGACAGTTGAATTGCCACATCTGAGTACCAACATAGGAGGAGAAGATTGCTCTTAAACTAGCTTTGCAACTTGAAAAATTATGATGTGGAATCTCAGCCTGGTTTCTTGGGTGTGTGGAGTAATATACATTCAGGAATCATGTTACACCTGACTGAAAGGCAACCAAATCTGTTGCACAACTATTGCTTTTGGGAACATAAGATAACAAATTCTGATAGAACCTGTATGAAGATGTTTGGACTTGTGCAAGGGCTGATTCCTCGCTTTCTATTCTCAGGAACATTGATGGATGGCAGATTTCATATTCTCCTTACACAGGCAGTTCTGATCCTCCCTATCTCAAAAGTTGCCAGCAAATTAAAAGTTTTAGAGAAGAGCAACACAGACAACTGAAGGAGTGGAAAAGCTTCCTCAGAGGCAAATGCTAAATAAATCAGGTGACATCACTGTGGGAAAGGAATGGCTCTAGAGGGATAGGAGAAATGCTTATGAAATCACGAGTTTTATATAGACGGTACATAAGGATAGCTTGCTCACTATTTCATCCCAGTATAAAAATAGTGGGGCATCAAGTATAATGAGCAAGATATAAGCTGAATACAAACACAAAAGAAAGTATTTTTTCATAGTGTATGTAATCAAGGTGGGGAGCTTGTTGCTACAGGGTGTTATGAGTGCTCAAAGCTCACTTTGATTCAAGGGGAGAGTGAACAAGGAAGCAAAATCTATAAATGGAAATGCCTACAAAGTAAACTTGGCACAGGAGGCCCTTGCAGGTCAACTAGTGGAGGTTCTTTGGGGAAATATCTGTGTTTGCCTGCACCTTCTTCTATACTTCCCTGGGTGATCACCTTTGCCACTGCCAAAAATGGGATACTAGGCTGGATAGAATCATGAAATCACATAATCATACAATGGTTCAGGTTGGAAGGGACCTTAAAGATCATCCGGTTCCAACCCCCTGCCATGGGCAGGAATACCTCCCACTAGACCAAGTTGTTCAAAGCCCCATTCAGACTGGCCTTGGACACCTCCAGGGATGGGGAATCCACAATCTCCTTGAGCAACCTATTCCAGTGCCTCACCACCCTCACAGTAAAGAATTTCTTCCTGATATCTAATCCAAATCTCCCCTCTTTCAGTTTGAAACCATTACCCCTTGTTTTATCACCACATTTCCTGACAAAGAGTCCCTCCCCGTCTCTCCTGTAGGCCCCCTTTAGGTGTTGGAAGGCTGCTATAAGGTCTCCACAGAGCCTTCTCTTCTCTACATGGAATAACCCCAACTCTCTCAGCTGGTCTTTATAGGAGAGGTGCTCCAGCCCTCTGATCATCTTCGTGGCTCTCCACTGGACTCATTACAAGAGGTCCATGTCCTTCTTATGCTGAGGACTCCAAAGCTGGACACCATACTCCAGGTTGGGTCTCTGAGGAGTGGAGTAGAGGGGGAGAATCACCTCCCTCAACCTGTTGGCCACACTTCTTTTGACACAGCCCAAGATGCAGTTGGCTTTCTTGGTTGCCAGCACGCATTGCCAGCTCATGTCAACCTTCTCATCCACAACACCCCTTTCTCCTCAGGGCTGCTTTCAATCCATTCTTCACCCAATCTGTATTTGTACCTGGGATTGTCATGACCCAGGTGCAGGATCTTGCATTTGGCTTAGTTGAACTTCATGAGGTTCATACAGGCCCATTTGTCAAGCCTGTCAAGGTCCCTTTGGATGGCATCCCTTCCTTCCAGAATGTTGAATGTGCTGTGCAGCATGGTGTCAGAAAACTTGCTGGGGATGCACTCTATCCCACTAGATAGGTGTGGACCTGATGCAGAGCATCTGTTCCAATGTTCTACATCACTGTAACATTATATAAATCTGGATATGGCATTGTGTTCCTACATGTTATATGTTGTTATGTTCCTACATGGGCAAGCCAGCAAAATGACCCTCCATTGTATAGACTACAGAGTGGAGTGGACCTGTGTCTGCATCCAGAGAGGGGTGTTCCCTTATGCTTGGAGCTAAGATAGCTGGGAACCAGTCAGTATGGTGGCTTTTTCCTCATTCTGCCCCATACAGGAAGGACATGTGGTGCTTGTTAAGAGACACCACACGAATCAGTTAATACACTCAAATAACTAATAGTTGTGGTGTGGCTGGTTCCAGCTATAAACCATTCAGAGCTTGAGCACTTGTGTTTACAAAATACAAACTCTTTACAGCTTATTTTAAAAGACAGTTTCCCATGAAGACCATTTTGTGACCTGAGAATCAATGTATTCAATAAATGTACAGAGACACTAATTGTCTTAGTCTATCAAGACTGGTAAAGTAATGAAGAAATGGATATATGCACGTGTTTGACTAATGCTTCAGTTCAAACACCTATAAAAGGGAGTATTAGAAGAAAAGGCTTATGTTCATCTGTATTTTCCTTTTAATAATCTCATCATGTTTAATGCTGCACTATTACATAGTTCTTATTTTGCATAAATACATGATGATTATAGCTGTATAACCTTGGCAACACAGTGTCCTCTTGAGGCAGCCTGAAATAGAAGAGAAATGCAGATTATACTACACAACTGCCCTTGTGGGAACAATATTTTATGATGTTTTATTTCTTTTCCATAAAATTCAAAGAAAATGGAGGTAATTTGGGTTCTAGTAAACCAATGACAAGCTGGTGGAGGGAATTCCTAAATCACCCTCGGGCACAGCCAGACAGACAAGTGTAGGCAAAGATGGCCGAGAAGATCAGGATATAGTCATGAACGCTTCAAACCCGACCTTCTGAACCTAGAGTTTTGAGATTTCAAGTAGGAACTTGTATAAAAGTGATTAATTGTATGAAAATTGTGAGGCCAAATCTCAGACACAGGAAACAACTGTATCTTACTACTAGGTGGAAAATGACACATGGGGGAAAGGAAGTACTAAAAACGGAGGGTCCAGTTGTTCATTAGTTTATACAGCCTGAGAATGTGGCCCAGGGAGTCTCTCAGGCTGGCCATTAAGGCCATTGTAAAAGCCATTAGGACTAGCCTGTGATGTCAGTGATAAGCTCAGCTTTCATTTAATAACACAAAATAAAGGCCTTTTTCATGGTGGAGATAGAATCTCAGTCAGCTTGCCTACCACTGAAAGAAAACAAACCCCAAAACCTTTCATATAGACAGGCAACTTGCTATTTTTTGACACTAAATTGACTCTTGGTCTATTATCCAGGGCAGACTGAAATGTCACTTCTTATAACCAAGTCAGTACTCATTTGTTTAAGGGAAGTGCTTTCTGTTTAGCGCCTCATCAGAAGCAGGATGAAAATGCTTCACAGAGCAATGGTGCTGTATAACCTAGACATGCAAATTATGAGTTTTGCCTCTGTGAGGAGAAAAGGGCTAAGCCCTTTACTCTAGCATGAAAAGGATAAAGCTAAAAAGATTGTTCGATGAATCAGTGAAATAATCTCTGAAGAATCCCACAGGAATAAACCTTTGCAGCTAAGGAAGGATGAAGCTTCAGCTTCACCACTGAAGGGCTGGTGCTTTTATTCTCTGGCGTGGAAAGTGAAAGAGTGCTTCATTAGCATGTGAGCCCATTAATCTTGCATTTGGCATACAAATTCCCATGTGATTTGAACATCTGCCTGGAAGCTACCTCTCTAATTAGAACAGATATGTTATTCTGGAATTAAAATAAATATCAAAACATATTTCTGTCTATCAGCTTGCTTTCTTCATAATACCTGTGCTGAAGTAATCATGGATGAAACTTTTAAAGCCCCAATGGTGCTAATGTTTCATTAAGAAAGCACACGGTAGTAGGGTAATTCAATACTTGTCTGTGGGATGTGTCTCTACAGGGTTATATTGCTGCTAGATTACGGGAACACCAGATATGACTGGCAAAACTCTTGCCTGCAGCTTACCACACAGGTGTCTTTAAATAATAAACTTCTGTTTAGATGCCATGCCGTTTAGCATAACAGTTCCTTCAGTGATGTTAAATACAACACTTGGAGCCTAAAAAGTGGTGGTCAAATAGTTGTGTCTATCCTTGAATGGCTAGAAATCAAATGCCCAGATTCTGGCTGGAGCTGGTTTGTCTCATCAAGGGACAAATAAGAGACTGACCACCAGATCTCTCGTGAATGAGTCCTGGCAACTTCAACAGTCATCTTCTATTTAAGCATAAATTTACTAAATGTTTGGTTGTTTTTGTGGAAATTACTGTCCCTTACTACAGTTTGTGAGGACTCTAAGAACAAATATAGACAAATATAGAACTCCAGAAAGAGGGAAAGCATCTCTCCACAATGTTTTTTTGAACAACAGCAGCATGACCTCATACAAGAAAATCATTTAAGGGCAAAGATGTGTCAGAACGAACAAACTGGCAGACTGTAGACGTGGTTGAATCATGGAATAAAAGGTGCCCAGAGACGTTGTGGAGTCTCCTTCTCTGGATGTGCTCCTGTCCAACCTGCTGTAGGTGAATCTGCAGAGGGGTTTGACTAGATGATCTCCAGAGGTTCTTTCCAATGCCTACCATTGCGTGATTCTGTTTTTGTGCACATAAGCCTGAACTTTCATCTGCAGATCCACCAAACTTGACTCACCCATCCCCAGATAGACATTGACACTACCTATTCAAGAGGGCAAGGATACTAACAGTGACACTGTATTAATACTCTTCTATCCCCTATATTCCATATATAGAATGTTCAATTTCTCTTATTCTCTTAGAGGCATAGTATCACAGTTGGGGAAGTACCCTAAGATGAGATAGACACAGGATTCAAGGGGCATCTGCAAAATGCTTTTGTACAGCAGGACAGAAAGGGACTATATTCTTCTTTCAGGCTTTTGTGCCTGTTCCACCACA
>VZTM01002144.1:803-45612 GCA_013400555.1 Jacana jacana
TAAATGTCTTTTATATTACTGAAATATTGAAGCTTCTTATTAAGCAAATAGACTGTTGACCACAGCTTCTCCAAAGTCTTAGACAGACCAGCCTTTCAGTTTTGTTTAACCCCTAACCTCTGTGCATTCTGTCAGTTTTTATTCTAGAGCTATAGAAAATAGCTTTTCATACATGCCCATGTGAAATCACTCTTCTGAAGATGAACAGCTTAGCCCCTTTGTCACAATTAGTTTTGGAACACATGATAAAAAATGTATTCCATAGTTGTGTCTGATATTTTTCTGTTCTTCCATCTCTTCTTTCATGACAAATAGACTTACCTAAGAACTTTACTTACACAGGAAACAAACCAAAACTCAATGTGAGGACTCACAAGAGGGGGAGGTGACGGTTAATTTAAATCTGACCAATATTGTTTGTGTTCGTTCTGTGATAGATTTTACTCACTCAAACCTTTTATTGTCTGCATAATTGCAATCACAAAGGTGCTTATGGCAAAGTAACCTTCTCAGGGTTGCATGGTAGCAGTATGGACAAAGGACTCTGCTGTTCAGTCCTCACTGCCTCTCCTGGCAATGTCAACTGTTTTTTGGATAAATCTTATATTCTTGAGGAGCCAACAATTACAGTGTTATTCTTTACCTCAGAATCTTTTTGACTTCATCCTCCAGGAACCTGGGATAGGGGACAAGAACTGTGCCTATGTTTCTTCCTTTGCATCTCTCTGTGTCTATAGTCTGTCTTCATTTTGGGATGATGAGAAAAGGAATAACACATAGAGTGTGGTGCAACCTTGTTGTCATCCTTGCCTGTTATCTGGGTGCAGATCTACTGGCAAGTCATCTGTGCTCTGGTACAGCCTTATCAGAGCACACGCCTAAGGGTCATGATGTAAATAGCACATTCTTCCTGTTTGTTTGATTGCTGTCCATCATACCCTGGTTATCCATACAGGCCACTCCTGTAACCCTTGGCCTATATCATTTTTTCTGGTGCTTTTGCACACAGACATTGCTGTTTGTATTTTGTACAGACCGGTCTTAGTATTTCTGATGCATATTTCTGCTTTTAGAACCCGTCACACTAAAAATGCTGTTGTCATCTCTGTTTCACAGTTAATAATATGTTCTAGAATGCAATTAAAGTTAATTATTTTTAGAAATGGACCTACAGCCTAAATTGGCATATGGAATGCTTCCAGCCTAATTTTATCTTTGGGAGTGACTTTCTCATGCCAAGTGCAAGTCAAGACTTGTTATTTGACTTATTAAAGACATCATTTAGCAATCAACCCTATTTATTGTGTTTTCTAATTTTGTTTTGAGGCTTCAAAGTAAACTGCTTAGATACAGTAACAGTGTGCATTTTATAGGTTTGTTAGGGGGTATTTGGGTAAGAGTAGTACAATAGGAAAGGAAAAAAGACAGTTGTAAATATAAATTAATAGCAGATGATGTTCTGTCTCCCTCAGGCAAGCGTTTTTACCTCAGGGAGTGATGGGGTTCAACAGCCTGTTGAGCGTGGGTGAGGTCAGTTCTCTGTAATGCTTTCTGTGTGGGCGAAGTCAGTTTTCTGTGATGTTTTCTGTTGCAGCCAACTGTGTGCACTTCAGTACGTTTCAGCTTTTTTGTCCCTCTTCAGTTTGGAGTTTGGTAGAAGTCCAGTAAGCTCTACAGCTGTAGGTCTTCCAAGATGTAACATTCTAATATAGTGATTTTTTTTTTCTTCCTAGGTGCAGAAATTAAAGAGAAAAATTCAGAAATTGAAGCAAGGGGCAGCTGATGTTGAACTAAAGTGTGGTGACCAAAAGAAAGCAAAGGGGATTCCAGTCACTGTAAGGAAAAGTTTGTCTAAATATTGTCCTGGGCAGAAAAGCAGAAGTTCTCTTCAGCTGCTAAAAAATGTGCAGAAACTGCAGTCAACACTGAAAAAAGATGATATAATGTGGGAACAATAGTACTGAAGTTTACTGGATTAGACATTTTTGAAGTTATCTGACAGCTAGTAAATTTTTTAATTCACAAAGTACTTCTTAAAAATAAAATAGGCATAGCATAGGGATCATTATACATAGCATAGGGATAGATCTACATTCTGTACTGCCTGCTTACTAACAGGTCAGTTTGTTCACCTCAGAATTAACTTTCATGTAGGGTGTCTATAATTCTACTACACTGTCCTGTAATAAAGTGTTTTAATGGATTAATGAAATGCTTTCTCGTTAACTTGTCAAATAAAATTTTATTCCTTTTTTACACTTAAAATAGTATGTGATCTTTGATGTCTTGTTCTCCCTACTTCCAAGGAGATAGTTAGAGCTTGCTTTTCCAGAATGACTTGGGCTAGTGCTTCTGTTCAGATAAAAACAGTGGTTTTCCTCTTCTCTAACAACTGAAGATTTGGATCATTGCAACTGAGGCAGAAGAAGAGGTATTGTCTCTTATTATATACATTATCATTATGGTTAATATTGTTGCTCTATAAGCTTTATTGACAAGCTTAGTATTAGGGACAGCTAGGGATTAGAAGTACAACCCATGACTTGGTTAAACCATAACAACATGAGAGGGTTCTTGATAAGTGCAGGGGAGGGACCACCACCAAAAGCCTGGATGATTGTTTACTCAACAGAACTTGCTTCTACTCCAGTATAAAAGTAGAGGAGACCTTGAGCTGCACACCAGTACATGTTGTGGAATTTGTGATCCCTTCTACCGGAACTGCAGAGTTTTCATGTGTATGACAGTTTTCCATACTCGTACATATGCAAGATGGGTCTTTATGCCAATGGTGATTATGCTCTTTCCCATCCTCCACTACGTACATGTGGTAAAAGATATAACTTACTTTGAATCAACACTGGTTATTTAGTTGCAAAAAGTTCTTGTCTTGAGGTTACTGACTGATACTGATTTTCCTGGATGTTTGCCCATGTCATTAAAAAATAGCTTTCTCGGGACGTATCAGTGAAGTTCTGCTGTAGATCTCTGGTATGAAGAGAATGCAGTGGTTTTCTCAAGCCTTTGTGCAGGTAAGAATAAAAATTGGAGGCATGCCATGTTGTCAAGGGTTTTGAACAAAGGCTAGTAATGTGTCGTCCTAACAGAAAGCTGGATCTTTGGGTGGGTGAATTTTCCTCTGGCACCCCTCAAGACAAAGCATTATGAAAAATTGCAGACAATTTAAATTTAGAATAGTCTGTTACAATCATTGACAGGAGTTGTGTGTGTGAGCTTTTAGGGGCCGAGGGGATGTTTATATGCCCTAAACACCTTCACTGGGACTGTGCAAAACTGGGTTGTTCAGCTGATATTTGGGGATGGGTTTCCTCCGCTTTGTTAAACTGTAGGGACATCCTTCTTAGTTATGGGTTATCTCTGGCTCAGAAAAGCACGTTGTGTGCTTAAAAACACTTCAACACAGTTCTAAGTATGTTATTTTCCTGCTACAGATGGCATTTCTGAGGTAGGTTCATGCATTTCTGGACACTGGAATTGCTGATACCAGAGACAAAAGAAAAGGAAGCATTTCTGCTATTTGCATTTTCAGATTGTAGGTATTCTGCTGCCAGGAGATAAGCCTTTTCCATTGCTAGGGGTAGTTAAATAAACTGTGAAGCTCTGTATCTGTGTGTGAGAGAGCAAGCGAGAAGTGTCTTACCAAGCCCTAGACAAAAAACATCAGGTGATGGATTGAGAGAGAAAAATACCCAGGAACTTGCCCCACAATCATAAAAAGTGATAGAATGGCTTTGTGCAGGGGCAGGAGCAGTAGGTCCTATAGCTCGGGGTTGCTATAGGGACAGCAGGGCCTGTCCAGGCAGGGAGCTGTCGCATCAATCACCTGCTCCTTCTGTCCCTTGACCTGGGGTTTATGTTGACTATAGAAACCCAGAGAGAGGGGGCCATCTTGGTGTTGCAGCTGGAGAAGGAGGGCCCTGGCTCCTCTCTTGGACAAGGGGCTGCTGTGGAGGGCAGCGGCTTTGGGTCGGTCAACCAGGTATGACATGGGTTGGTGCTTAAATGATGGAAGCATTAAGTAGTCAGTCTTCAAAATATGTGTGCTGACAAGGGCTGTCCAGTCCCAGAGTAAAGCTGCTGTGTTTGTCCTTCTCTGGGGCCAGTGGCTGGAGGGAAAGGGAAAACTGCGGGTCCTCCTGGCAGCTGGACATTTCTCATCCCTGTCTCCTTCAGAGCAGGATGGGGAGCTGAAAAAGTTGTCAGGCTGTCCCAGCCTGGAGCTGGAATTTGAGAGGGGAATATATGAAGAGATGAGAAGCGAGCTGACTTTAGTTGTCAGGGGTACAGCACTTTTATTTCAACTTGGAAGATTTAATTGTATTTTAATAACCCTCTTGTGCTGCTTTTTTTTCTAGAGCGTTTATTTCTCTAATCATGTGTTTTTGCACACTAAAGCCAAGCCCACGAACTTCAGGATGGGCTGAGGGAGTCAAACCAGGTACAAAGAAAGTGTATCCCAAACAAGTTTTCTTCCTTGAAGAAACACAGAAAATTTGTACTTAGATTGTATAGAATCATAGAATCATAGAATCATTTAGGTTGGAAGAGACCCTTGGGATCATCAAGTCCAACCATCAGCCCTACTCTACAAGTTCTCCCCTACACCAGATCCCTCAACACCACATCTAATCTACTCTTAAACACAATCAGGGAGGGTGACTCCACCACCTCCCTGGGCAGCTGATTCCACTGACTGACCACTCTCTCTGTGAAAATTTTTTTCCTAATGTCCAGCCTAACCCTACCCTGCTGCAGCTTGCAGCCATTCCCTCTTGTTCTGTCGCTCATTGCCCGTGAGAAGAGACCAGCACCAACCTCCCTACAATGCCCTTTCAAGCAGCTGTAGAGAGTGATGAGGTCTCCCCTCAGCCTCCTCTTCCTCAAACTAAACAGTCCCAACTCCCTCAATCGATCCTCATAAGCCTTGTTCTCCAGGCCTCTCACCAGCTTCGTTGCCCTCCTCTGTACTCGCTCCAGCACCTCGATATCTCTCTTGTGCTGAGGTGCCCAGAACTGGACACAGTATCTTGGGGGGTGGGAGGTATGTAGGGTAGGAGATTGGCTCATGTAGTTGTTGATAAGCATATTCACAGTTTGAGGCAGTTGTCAATCACGGGAGGTAAGTCAGTCTTCAAATAAACATTCAGCGATGAATAATTCTGCAGAAACCGCGGCGGTGAAGTTAGCCTTGTGCACAAACACTGGCGAGGCGAGGCTCTGCAAGAACTGGGCACAGCGAGTTTTGCTGGCATCTGAACGCTTCACGTCTTTAGGCTCCAAAGGGGTTCTGGCCTTGAAGTCCATAAACGTACATGTGGAGAAAGCAGAGCAGTCAGAGCAGGCTTCTTCACAAGAACAATATGTTTTGGCTGAATAAGTGCTCGCTCTACTCTTCTACAGATCCTTGTTTTGATTTATATCTTGCATGTTTTTGTTTGTCTTCTCAGACAAAACTGTGTATATTTTTTTTGTGAATGATTTGAATCTAGCTATAAAGAACAGCAGACAAACCCACTCAGTGATCCAAAATAATAGACTAATTGGTTTATTTACTCAAAATCTGGGTTCCTTTACGCTGAGCTATGCAAAATTGCCACAACAGGTTTTGTTAGTATTTGAAGCTGGGGTCATATTTTATGGCTAGACATTAAGGAAATTGGACAAAAGATGTAGGTCAAATACTATAATTAAAAATACAGAGCATAAAATTGTATCCAACAATAGGTCACTTTCCTGCTGCTAATGAAATATGCTAGCACAAATTAGTGGTTTGTTACTTAAGCCTGCTGGAAAGACTTTGTCCTAGCACAAAAGGCATTCAGTTTGAGCATATGTGTTACAGTCCTCTAACCAGCAAAGCTGGAGGTTGGACAGAGCTATAAATCCAGCGTGTTCTGGGAATAGAAGCTGGCAAAAACACTCCCAGCAAAATAATCAGGGCAGGATCTTGCTGGGATTTGGATGCTGGCTGACGTAACTCAGTGCAGATGTTTATGTGGACCAAAAGACATTCCCAGAATAAGAGTACCGTACAAACACACAATGATTATTATAGCAGGAAAAAAAACAAGGAAGGGGGGATAATAAAACATATGCTCTTACTTGTGATGAAGGATTTTCTGTTTTCCTTGGCTGGCCTGCACTGAAGTGGGCAAGGCTGCCTCTGCTGTGTCTCCTGCTGGGGTCTCTTGAAGCTTCTGCAGGTTGCTTGGCTTGAGGCTCTGGTGCTTACCTGAAGGTCTCCAGGGGCTCCCCATGTGGTCATGTAGTTGCTCTTCCATCAGCAGAGAGCAGTGAGCATTTCTCATAGTGTTAACCTAAGGTAACAGCTGAAACAGGTCAGAAGAATCTTACCCCAAATTCCTGGTTCTCTCTAGTGACCACAAAGGGAGTCTGGGGTGATCAGTGAGCTTAAATGAAGGTATTTATATTGTACAGGCTTAGGCCAGAGAAACTTTGATGAAATATGGGGCTCCTTCCTCTGATTTCTGAGGATCCTGAGTTAGCTGTTGAAAATCTTCAGAAGTGCTAGGTAAGTCCTGGGCTGCTGACCACCTGGGAATTCTGTGCATTGCCCTGCATACAACCATTTCTCCTCCTGTTTTAGTATTGGCTTCTCATCAATTGGCCTAAATGTGGGTGCTTGTCCTGAGAACATGCTTACCATGACTTCCTCATGATGGGTAGCCTCACTGATCCCAAACTAGGAAATGAGGGGCTTGGTCCTCTGTCATTCGGGAATACAAGACTACTATAGCTTTTTATTTTTCTGGTACTTAAGGTGACTTCTCTTTGCAACCTGAGTTTGTTTACGGACAGCTTTACTATTTTCCCAAAGTTTTGCCTTATACCCTGGAAAAATAATTCATATTCCCACTGCATCACTTTGCTACCCTAACTTTACTTCCATGTTCTCAAAAAGCAGAGTTAAACCATTCCTATTAGTTTACAGCCATATCGGAATTATTTTTACCTGAACTCCACTGCTTGTGTAGTGGCATCTTTTCTTTTCTCTGGGCTCCTTCTTACTTATATAGATGAAGAAATGCCTACTCTTTATTTTCCTTACCAATTTTTAATGAAGCATTTCTTGTTTTAGTTCTAGGCTTCCCTAGGCCTCTAATTTTTAAATATTTTTTTTCTTTTTTAATTTCCCCCCCACCCCATTTTGGTTCTGTGCCTACTTTTGATGACTCTTTGGTGGGTTCCCCTATCCTCCAGAGCACTCTCCCTGCTTTCATTCTTTTATTTTGCAGGTAAGCTCCCAATAGCTTTTAATCATTGCATTAAAGATTCTCCAGCTGTTCCAGTGTTAAAATCCTTGAGGTATTAGTTGCATGAGTTTTCTAATTGCTTTTATTAATTTATCAAAATTAGCTCTTTTGGACTATAGTACTTTGCATACACTTTTGTTTTTATTCTTCCATTCCAAGTCAGATAATGACCACTTCTCTGAAGTTCTCTGTCTGAAATACCATCTAGGTTCAGTGAGTTATTGAAGACATTTGTAGAGCATGGCAGGTTTAGGGTTTTTTGGCACTAATCCAATAAATATGTCCATCTATATTCCTCCAAGTAAGTAAATAAATCTAATGTAAATAGATTCCCTTTGACCTTTTACCTGTACTAGCTGTTCATAAATGTCAATCCATTAAAATACCAGACTATTCCATCACCTTTACCATAAATTTAGTCTTTCCGAACTACTCATATTCTCCTGCCAAGGTGTGGTTTCTATTCTACCTTGTTCATTGTTGTGATAATAGTGTCAGCTTTCCTGTCTCACATCACTAGTTGAAGCTGTAACCTAGGCATCTCTCTTGTGTATGAATATGCTGCCTGCTTCTCATCGATTTCACCTAAGTCTCTAGCTGGGTTTGGTAAAATCCTTTAGTCTGCTTTTTTAGGTAACACTTCCTTTCTCGTTTTAGTCCTATCCCACGGTGTTTCTTTTATTCCTTTTTACTTGAATTTCCTCTTTTCTCAGCTGCAAAATTCAGCTGCAGAGATTTGAGCTCTCTGATTCCTTCCCACAGTTGCTTTCTTTGCAGCTCTTAATATCAGCTGAGGCCAGTTCCTCAAGAGACAAGGATTCATGCAAGGCCTTGAGATACCATCAACCAAGAAGAGCCCCTGAAAGGTACATCCTGCACTGCTGTATTCAGCCTCTTGACCATCTCCCATGTTTGTCAAGTTAGACTTGTGACTGGACCAACAGCTGTAACTTTTCAGTGGTCCCTCATGAGGAGAAACAAAAAAGAAGAAACTATGTGCTCAGAGCAGCCAAACAGTTTCTGCACAGCACTGAGAAATAGATGCTACAGATGATTGCTCTGTGATTGATTACAAATGAGCTCGTCTCTCCTTCCCCTTTGCCTACAAGAAAGAGCCCCCAAGCCCTTCTGCAATTACTTGCTTCTTCCCTTAAAAAGACTGTTTCCTTTTTTGTTTTTGCTTTCTAAGTTGTTATGTCCCTCACTGACAAGTGAATAGAATAACCATAACTCCAGATGTTGGGGAAAGAGCTTTAGAAATTTCTAATTTTCTACTTTAGAAATTCTCACAAAGCAAGTATTTCCCATTAGAACGGAGCGACTTTGGTACTAGCGGATTATTACAGACAGTATGTTTGTCAAAAAGTGGCATTTCTTGCAAATTCTTTTTTTTCCTTGTATTCTGGTAAGCTTGAAGTGATAATTTCAGGTGAGAGAAATGGGGAGAAAATAGATTTTGAATGTCAACATATTTTGTTTTGGAAAAAATGAAAACAAAAGGTTTCAGTTCATAGAATCATAGAATCATTTAGGTTGGAAGAGACCCCTGGGATCATCAAGTCCAACCATNTCTTCTGATGTTAAATGTTTTTTTCAGCACACCATGTTTCATGTTTAATTACCTAACATTTCTGAAGTGTCCTTAAGAAACAGGGTGAGGGAGGGAGAAGATGGCATTTGTTAGTGGTATGCAGGAGGATATTTGAAAATTTTGGGCCAAAACCATTTTTTCTCCGATTTTTCTCAGACTGGCGATCAAAATGAGAAAAATCACATTCACCCAGTTCTGTTCCTGATCTTAAAAGAAAAGTCTCCTTGTTAAAGGAGATGCTGAATAACCAGTTATTTAATGAAGTTCCTATGTATTATATACTGTCTATATAGGAGTAGGAATTTGTGGGTTTTGTCTGGATAGTTTTCCAGGTTTAGAATTCACGAGTGATTTGCTCTTGATAGAGGAGCTCCTTCTTGACTGATTTGCCTTTTGTTCTGCCAAGCTGATATAGGCAAAATGGATGAAGTATACCAGATTTCTTCTACTGAGAAAGCCCAGTAGCTGGAACGAGAACTATCAGCACAACTGGCAGAGCTGAAGGCAGAAATAGAAGACAACAGGATACTCCAGGGAATACTGAGTAGGGCTGAGCATACTGAGAGGTAACAAGAATTTCCTGGGAAATGAGGGAGAGAATGAGAGTACAGTAATGCATCATGTCTCATTGGGAATTTTTTTAGTCACGATACAAGTCACGTATCGTGAATACACACCGGGACTCAGGAATAGTGCCTTTTGCAATGTGTGCCTACCACAGAATTATTGTTGAAATGGAAAAGAATGTCAAAACACGGACTAAATTGATTTCTTGTACGCATTGCAAACAAAACTTTAAATCTCCCTAGCATGTCAAGTATTTTCTTCTTCCAGTGAAGAGGAAGTAGCTTCAAACATAATGCTGGGGTGTATAAACAGAATGGTCACATATAAGAACAGCTGCTCACACTTTTCTCAGCAATGATGAGATGCAAGCTATGGCCATGTACCTGAGTTTGGCATTATGTTTCAAGGAAGCTTTAGAACACCTGAAGAACACCAGAGGAAAACAGAGGTCAAGAACAATTGACTAGGACACTTGAGGCAAAAAGGAGCTTCAGTTTCCTCTTAATTTTCTCTAGGTTGTAGGTCTTCAGACACATGGGAGATTGCTGTAAAGATGTAGGGAATAAACTTCTGTTTGCACTTATGAATAGGACAGAAAATAATGGCCTAAATTCAAACTTTCCAAACATTGTGTTAATTAAACACTCATATCTGGACTAGGAAGTTGCTGATTGAAGGTCCTTTAGAAGGGGATAGACAAACAGCTTTAGGGAACAGATTTGCTTTTCTCTGCCTTAGAGCAGTGGAAATGGTACATGATCACAAACCCCCTCCTCTTCTACCTCTTTAGTGCTCTAAAGTGTTTCAGCAGAGTTTCCTGTGTATTGCTTTTGGACAAGACTCGGGAGCCTTATTTTTAAAGCAGTCCAGTTTTGTGGGTTTAATTTACATGAATTCATTTTATTGAATTAAATAAAATTTTTATAATGTATGCTTGCTGTAAGTATATGGATGCATGAGAACTAAAAAACAGTTCTCCTTCAGAGGTTTTCTCAGCCCCTGCTTCTGTGATATGGGCATATTAGGAAGGAAGTTATCTAAATCATGAAGGGTGCTTATCAAGGAGCTCCACTGCATAGTTGTGGGCTGAAATATGTGCCCACAGAAGTGCAAACATCCAGATGGACTTGTCAAAGGCTTAGACTAAAAAGTGGAGGTGGAAGAAAACAGTTTGCCAAAAAATGTGTGCTACTGAAATAAATTCTGCAACTTTTACATAGGGCTTTCATACTATTAAACTTGCATACTCGTAATTTCACCATCTGAGTCATGTTGTGCCTGAAAAAAGTTTGGTTTATACCAGCTGGTATGTAACATGCTGTTAAGCTTTTTGTATTCCGCAATTCTGTTCCAGTTCCAAAGGATGCATCTTATTTCAGAAAAGAAAGGGGGTTAATACTAAACAGGGGCTTTCAGTTAGGCAGCTGTAGAATACCCTGGTTAAAAAAACAATAAATCTCTTTGCTCTTTACCAAATAGTAACTGAGAATGGAAATCAGAGAAAGTGTTACAGTTTTTGGAATGTGGGCCTGTAAAGGTGGAGTGGGAAGGGTTGTAATGTTGTTTGTGCATTAGTAAAACAGTATAACCTTTGATTAACAGTGTGGAACTTGCTTTGCAGCATTCGTGACAATTCCCAATTAAATTCAAAGGGAACATTTTTTTTTTTTCTGTATTTACT
Source organism: Jacana jacana (assembly GCA_013400555.1). Classification (NCBI taxonomy): domain Eukaryota; kingdom Metazoa; phylum Chordata; class Aves; order Charadriiformes; family Jacanidae; genus Jacana; species Jacana jacana. The sequence goes on from VZTM01002144.1 coordinate 11,938, forward strand.
GCCTTTTGGTTTTTTTCCCCCTAGTATCCTGCAAAGGAGTTCTCCTCACCCTGTGCTCCGTTTGCAGGTGACAGAAGCAAAACGTCTTGTTATTCAGGCTGATGCCGTGCAGAGGGAGTTAGAGAGCTGCTGGAGACGAGAGCCCACAGCAGCAAACTTAACTGTGCTGCTGCACCAGGTAGAGCTCCTGCTTGTGCGAAGAGCCAGGAACTTCCTTCTGGCCCAGCAGGTTGTGCACTGTGCACATTTTAAAATAATTAAAAAAAAAAGCACAACTCTCCTTCTTGAAAACGTGCACAAGATTGTTAGTTTGCTTGCAGTTTCCTTGTACAATGTGAAAATTTCCTCTTCTGTTTCTTTAAAGGACAGGAATCTGAGCCAGGTCAGGTGGGCCAGGACAGAATTCTCCCAGTTTCTTGATGCTTTTGTGCTGTTCTTGTGCATCTGTGTTGTGGATAATTTTTATTTTCATTTTTGAAGTGGAGTTCAAATTTCTAGGTCCAGTGGACTGAATTCTGTCATTTTCCTTGTATTGATTCCCAATATTCGAAAATGGGAAAAAAGAAGACCCAGGGAACTACAGGCCGGTCAGTCCCACCTCTGCCTGGCAAGATCATGGAGCAGATCCTCCTGGAATCTCAGCTAAGGCACATGGAAAACAAGGAGGTGATTGGAGACAGCCAACATGGCTTCACCAAAGGCAAAACATGTCTGACAAATTTGGTGGCTTTTTATGATACTGCCACAGACTTGGTGGACAAGAGCAGAGCAACAGATGTCATCTACTTGGACCTTTGCAAAGCATTTGACACTGTGCCACACGACATCCTGGTCTCAAAACTGGAAAGTCATAGATTTGATAGATGGACCACTTGGTGGATAAGGAACTGGCTGGATGGCCACATTCAAAGGGTTGTGGTCAACGGCTCAGTGTCCAAGTGGCAGCCGGTAAAAGTGGTGTTCCTCAGGGGTCGGTACTGGGACCAGTGCTATTTAACATCTTTGTTGGAGACATGGACAATGGGATAGAATGCACTCTCAGCAAGTTTGCGGATGACACCAAGCTCGATGGTGCAGTGGACACGCTGGAGGGAAGGGATGCCATCCAGAGGGACCTGGACAGGCTTGAGAGGTAGGCTAGTGCAAATGGCATGAAGTTCAATGAAGCCAAGTGCAGGGTCCTGCACCTGGGACATGGCAATCCAAAGTACAAATACAGGTTGGGTGGAGAATGGCGGGAGAGCAGCCCTGAGGAGAAGGACTTGGGAGCGATGGTAAATGAGAAGCTTGACATGAGCCAGTAGCGTGTACTGGCAGCCCAGAAAGCCAACCAGATCCTGGGCTGCATCAAAGGAAGCGTGCCAGAAGGTCATGGGAGGTGATTCTACCCCTCTACTCTGCATTCATGAGACCCCACCTGGAGTACTGTGTCCAGCTCTGGCATCCTCAACATAGAAAGGACATGGAACTGTTGGAACGGGTCCAGCTGAGGGCCATGAAGATGATGAGAGGGATGGAGCACCTCTCCTACGAAGACTGGCTGAGGGAGCTGGGGTTGTTCAGCCTGGAGAAGAGAAGGCTCCAGGGAGACCTTATAGCAGCCTTCCAGTATCTAAAGGGGTCCTACAGGAGAGCTGGAGAGGGACTCTTTGTGAGAAAGTATAGGGACAGGACAAGGGGTAACAGCTTTAAATTAGAAGAGGAGACATTTAGGTTAGATACTAGAAAGAAATTATTTACTGTGGGAGTGGTGATGCACTGGAACAGGTTGCCCAGGAAAGTTGTAGATGCCCCATTCCTGGAAGTGTTTAAGGCCAGGCCAGATGGGGCTTTGAGCAACCTGGTCTGGTGGGGTGTCCCTGTCCCATGGCAGGGGGTTGGAACTTGATGATCTTCAAAGGTCCCTTCCAACTCTAGCCATGCTGATTCTATGATAATAATACCTCTACTTGGACAACTTAGGGGGAGTACCCTTCATGGATAAATATAACAGCACAGGCGTCTTTGGTTTCTGATTAGCTAATGAGGGTCTATGCACTGATTAAGTTTCCTATAATGTTAAGCTGCTGTTGCTTACAAATACATGATTTGTTGGTTAATTCTGATTTTATTCAAGTTTTTTACAGGCAGAATTACTCAGCTAGTAAATATTTGCACATGCTTAGATGGAAGAGATTTCGTACACACAGAGCAGTGCTATTGAATAGCCTTATCCTCTCTATCAGGTAGGAACCAAAAGCTAGGATCTAGCACATATATATCTAGAGCAGTAGCCATTTATAAAAACAAAGTGTTAGCAGTGGCGCTTTTTTCTGCTCAAATAAAAAGCTCTTTACCTTAAGGCAATTTGTCTGGAATTTGTCTCTGGGCATTCACTCTCAGCTATCTGCTCATGGCCAGCATGAGTTGCTCAGAGAGATTTACTATTTGGACTGAAATTCCCTTTTCCTCATTGAGTTGGAAATACCATTCATAAGCACTTAGGAAAGAAATAAACCTCTGAAATGACTCTCAAACTAGGATTCTTTATGTGGTGGAAATGCAACAGCCTTCTAGGTAATAGGAGAAGAAGATACAGAAATGTAGAAATTACAACAATCTCTTTTATACACATAAACAGAAGCAAATTAGTCACATCATGAGGGAGTACAACAATGCAGTCCTGAGGGCTGCAAGCCATTCCGCGACAAGGGAAGGTTTCCTGACAGGGAAGAAAAATCTGGTGACTGCAGTGAGGTCCAGTGAATGCGGGAAGGTCTGATGATCTACACCCGGTGGTTAGTGTGTCACCTACACTCTCTGAAGGGCATTCACCATGTTCTCCAGGTAAGGTGAGCCTTTTTTGAACGGTGAAGTATGATTATGAAACACTCAAGTCTTGGGTAAGAAAGTGAATTGAGGAAGACCAAATCGAATGTAAAAAAAAAAATCTAGAGGTTTGTTGATAATGAGCTAGACTGCATATACATGACATTCAACTCCTTCAGCAGGCTGATGTTACTAGAAAGGAAACACTACAATGATAGAGTTGAATTTAGGTAGGTGGAATAATGAGCTCCATGGGTACAATGTAGATAGCGTTGGGCTGCTTGGATTTGAAATCCAGGATGAGAATGAAAAAGAGACCCTTTTTCTGTATTATTACTGTGCTGATGTTTTAATAGAGCAGGATGCTATCAAGGGGCTGAGTCAGCTCAGTGAATAGACTAGACTTGGGGAGTATTTGTTTAAGTGTCACGTTTTGAAGACAAATCTGAATACTTCGTTTTATTTTGTTTCTTTAACGATTTATATGAGTGCTGCAAGTCGTTGACAGTGAATAAGCTTCTGNCTATCTGCTCATGGCCAGCATGAGTTGCTCAGAGAGATTTACTATTTGGACTGAAATTCCCTTTTCCTCATTGAGTTGGAAATACCATTCATAAGCACTTAGGAAAGAAATAAACCTCTGAAATGACTCTCAAACTAGGATTCTTTATGTGGTGGAAATGCAACAGCCTTCTAGGTAATAGGAGAAGAAGATACAGAAATGTAGAAATTACAACAATCTCTTTTATACACATAAACAGAAGCAAATTAGTCACATCATGAGGGAGTACAACAATGCAGTCCTGAGGGCTGCAAGCCATTCCGCGACAAGGGAAGGTTTCCTGACAGGGAAGAAAAATCTGGTGACTGCAGTGAGTGAATGCGGGAAGGTCTGATGATTTACACCTGGTGGTTAGTGTGTCACCTACACTCTCTGAAGGGCATTCACCATGTTCTCCAGGTAAGGTGAGCCTTTTTTGAACGGTGAAGTATGATTATGAAACACTCAAGTCTTGGGTAAGAAAGTGAATTGAGGAAGACCAAATCGAATGTAAAAAAAAAAATCTAGAGGTTTGTTGATAATGAGCTAGACTGCATATACATGACATTCAACTCCTTCAGCAGGCTGATGTTACTAGAAAGGAAACACTACAATGATAGAGTTGAATTTAGGTAAGTGGAATAATGAGCTCCATGGGTACAATGTAGATAGCGTTGGGCTGCTTGGATTTGAAATCCAGGATGAGAATGAAAAAGAGACCCTTTTTCTGTATTATTACTGTGCTGATGTTTTAATAGAGCAGGATGCTATCAAGGGGCTGAGTCAGCTCAGTGAATAGACTAGACTTGGGGAGTATTTGTTTAAGTGTCACGTTTTGAAGACAAATCTGAATACTTCGTTTTATTTTGTTTCTTTAACGATTTATATGAGTGCTGCAAGTCGTTGACAGTGAATAAGCTTCTGGAATTATACACAATGGCTTAACTATGGTTTGCTTTTTCTCTTCTGTATTTTATTACTAAATTTACAACTGAACAGTTTGTATGTTTTCTAAGTGACTGGGAATAACATCATGTTTTTGTCTCCGTGTTCTCCAGCATTTGCCTATTTCCCACATGATAAATGTGACTGATGAGAAACATACTAATGAGGTCCAAGACAACTGGGCCAAATTAAGAAGTGCTTTTGACAAGAATTCAGATATTTTTAATACTGATATGTTTCCCTGTTCGAGAGTTGTAAGAAGAAATGGTGAGAAATTACTAGCTTTCCTTTAAAACTACAAGTCCTACAGATAATGCATTTGTTGATGTATATATTCTTTGAGAAAGGTCAGCAGCACAAATGTTGCCATCCTTGGGTTTTATGCTTGAGAAATTTGGAGTGTGGCTTTTAAAGTCAGCAAAAATCCTGTAAATCTGGTGCCCATATTCCAGAGAGTGGAGCCCTGAATCTGCAGTGGTCAGTCCTCTGGACTTACTGTGTCCTGTGCTCAAGAAACAGGTGGTTCAGAAAGATACAATCCAGGATGTTGTCCTGATTATGCCAAACCCTGAAACTTTCTGCAGGAATATTATTTAAAATATTTCTGTGGGTGGCCTGTTTCTGGAGAAGCTAAGAGAAGAGAGCTATTGTTTTAAGACTTATACTCAAGTATCTCTAGAAAAATCTTACTGTGGTTATTTTCAAGTTCCCTTTCCTGTTGAAGGAAGGGAGAGAGTGATGTTGCTTATGCAGAGTTACCTGTGTGAATGGTATTTAGCAAACAAGCCAACATTCCTCTTGCAGAGTGTTTAAACCCTATGATTTAACCCATGCTTTTACAGACAGAGTGGGCAGCTCACAGGATTGCCTCTGGAAAAGCACAACCCCTCTCTCCTGGGGATGAGGCGAGGCATACACCTCCTACTTGCAGTTGGGAAATGGGCTGGCCAGGGTGGAGGAATAAAAAAGTGCTGTGACTTGTCCGCCCCATCTCCTTTCTCCACAGCAGACCTCTACCACAAGGGATGTAGCTGTGAGTCTGCAGAGGGGAGCAGGGCACAGCCCTGGCCTGGAGTGGCACTGCCCAACCAGTGACAACTGATTGAGAACAGTGCTAAGGAAAGTGCAGATTTACCTAGGACAGATAAGGGGCCTTTAGTCTGTAGTTAGTGGTCTAAGTTCTGACTGGTCTAATCGGCTGTGCTGGTGCAGCCCTCTTTCATTCAGGAGGCCCGTAAGGGTTCCGTAGTAGGAAGACATGACGGCACTGCCCCAGGAGTACAGTGCAACTGGTGTTAAGGAGCAGGGAGAGGAGGGTTAAGCTCTTCTGTCCAACCCCATGTCTCTCGCATGAGCAGGATAGGAGAGGAAGAGGTGATCCGTGATCTCAGATACAGTGGGTGGGTAAAATATGGAAAAGGACACAAGACCCTCAGTATGTTATAGAATTCACCAGAGCCATTTGTTTTGCTGTGTGGTAGACCCTCATTGGTATTAAAAAGCAACTCAGAAGTGCTGTAGCTCATTTTGATCTTCAATATCTAGTTATCTAATATTTGAGGAACAGCATCATATTACCATCATAAGCTTCATTCATCTGTTGTCTAGATCATAGATGAAACAACAGAATGATTAAACACAACATTAAAACCAAAGCTGAAGTAAAGCATGGAATAGAAACGCAGATGGCCCTTTATTGCTGAAATAGAGAGATAATAAATTAGATTACGTGTAGTTCCACTAAACCCCAAGAGTTTTACTGAACTTTAGCAACCTGTAATTTATGTATTTGGATGTTTGCATGTATCAGCAGTACCCACCAGTACTGGGTAAAGAGCAATCAGTTCACACTTGCCTGGACTTTGAAAAATCTTTGGAAAAGTAGTAGCAGAAAAAGTGCTGCTGTTTGTTATGGCTTGACCTGAATAAAAAAACCCCAATCAAACAACTCCCCATTGTTAAATACAGCTGTCAAATAGCTGAAAAAATGGAAGATTAGAAGGCAAAATTTACAGGAACACAGTAGTTTTTGTCTCTTCAAGGATGAAGGAATACTGATATCTTTCAAGCTCCTGAGCAAGCCTCAGATGAGGTAAAGAAGGAGGAGAAAACATTTCATTTCTTCTAAAATTGGGTGCTGTGCTGCTCAACACTGGTACCAGGCCAAACTCAGCCATTCCCAGTACACCCTTGTTTCTGAAGTTTGTGATAGCAACATCATGCCAGAATCAGATACTGGAGGAGTGATAACCCTGAAATAGTAACATACTTGAAGTTCTTGTGGCATGTGAAGATTTGGGAGGTGCATGTGTGAGAAGAATGCTGTATACCCCTGAGCGAGGGCTCTGTTCAGGCAGCAGGATTTGTTAGCTGGCATCCTTTCCATGCTAGAAGATAGGCACTCCTCCAAGGACCATCGAGGTGCCCTGACCTGCAATAGCTGTTAGTCTTTCAGGGTCTGGCAAAAGGCCCTTTCTTAAAAGAAAAATGAAAATAATAAAAAATTCATAAGATGTGAGTTCTTCCCTCCCTTCACATTCCATTCTCAGATGTATTTCTGCTTCAGGACAAAAAAGGGAAGTTACATCATTGTGTGGATGCAAAGTAAAGGACACTGACAGCATTGCTTACAGTCATCTTACCATCATGCTGTTCAAAGTGTTGATGTTCTCCAGCTGGTCTGTTATGGCTTTTTGCAGAATCCTGCCACAAGGACACTGGATTCACTTTTCCCAAGGACAGCACTGAAACTGAGAAGCTGAAACTTCAGCTCCACCTTCTGCTTTCTCACTTTGATATTGACTACAACCTTAAAGATCTTAAGAAGGCAGCTGGTGAGATGGAGCTCTTCTCCTTGATAACTGAAATGTACTGCTCATGTTAAAAAAAAAAAAAAAAAAGGAAGGAAAAAAAATAAGAAAAAAAAGTCTTTAAAAGTATAGAAGGAAGTTCCATTTATTACAAGTCAGTGTTTTGCATCATGGAAAAATAAGACTGCAGGTGTAGCAGAAAGGCCCAGCTCACTCTCATTAAGCTGTAGTAGCTGCTAATGCTTGTGCTTTCAGCATCATGGCCTGAGTCCGTCCCTTTGTCCTCCCAACTCTCACTCATGCTTTTTCTGTGTTGTTCTCGGGTTTTCCTGTCCTTGTTTGGTGTCTCCCCAAGCTGTGGTACTTCCACTAGAGGTCGACTGTGACACACCATCGGCCAGGACCTCACCGAGCCTCCCCAGCTCGGGGGTTACCAGCAAGAAAATGCTGGATTTCATCTTTTCTCACTTCCAAAAGTCAAAATCAACTGAAAATCTCCACCGTGTGTCCAAGGTCCAAAAGGGCCGCATAGCTGTTAAACGGAAATAACAAACTGCTTTTAAATACCGGGCTTGCTTTGCGAATCCTACCTTGTATGAGAGCAGGTGGTAGAGCTGAAAGGACAAAGGTTTGGTTGCATAAACTGGTCTGTAAGTCTGTCATCAAATTAACATTTGACTAGTCCAGCTGAACTCACTGGCACAGATAAGCACAGGCAGACGTGTTTACACAGCTAGGCAAGGATGTAAACTGCAGGCTGCAGCGGCTTACCAATTTTTGAACAGGATTTTCAAACTACATCTTCCAGGCCAATGCTATTCCTACTAAAGCCAGTGATAATAAATTTGTCATTGACTTTGACTGAAAGACAGTAAGTGCTTTTGAAAATCCTGGTTGTCTTTGTGGAGGCTCCAGAGTTAACAGCAGGGAGTTTCATTGTGGTTGGTGGACAGGAAAGAAAACACAGGATGAGAATGTCTCCTTTGTCACTTTGTCACCCCATTTATATTTATTTTTTTGGCCGATAATATGCAGTATTACTTTGCTATAGGATTTAATACCCAGCTAGGGAAATTGATAACAACAACATCTCCTCTTATTCTTTCACTTGTCCAAAAATTTACAAGTTTCTTCTGTAAACGGCAGACGATGAGAACATTTCCAGTTTATAATGCAGAGGTTTCTAGGTCAGAGACCTAGGTCATTCTAGATCCAGCCAGGGCTTTGAAAAAGAGAGACAGCTGGATCCCTTTTTTAAAGGTAATTATGAGCAACTTTCCTTTTTCAGTTGTGTTAGATCTAACCAGTCTTCAGAATGTACCAAGATACATTTCAGCGATTAAAGTCTAAAAAGTTTCTTTTGACAGTGATGATTTTTTTCATAATTCAAGCCTTATCAAACTACTATATTTCTATATAGCAAAGAGCACCTTTTCATGTCTATTCAAAATTAAAAGTGATTGTATTGCACTTTTCTTACTAAATATTATCTCCCATGCCAAAAGAATTCATAGCTTTTGTGGTTGCTTTTATGTTGACCAGATTAAGTTTAAAGTGGATCCCTGCCAGCAAAAGCTTTTGATAAAACTGAAACAGTGGAAAAAAAGTGCATAAGCTGATGGACCTTCATTCAAAATTCAAAAAGAGGCAATATAACTTAAAGTGATTTAATTTAAGGGGATTTAAATTTATTTATTGGACACTTCCAGGGAAATTGAAATGTCTAGAGTAAGTTTGCCTCAGGTTTATGTATCATGTGTATATGCCCGAATTCATTAATGACCCATTACTAAGGTGCTACAGAAATATTTTTCTACCTCTTTCTCACTTCAGTGGTTTCAAAAGGCAGCTTGAACACTTGCATAAATATTCAAAAGCTCTGAAGTTCACCTAAGTCAGGTCAAAATCAGCCCTGGAATTTGTGTCAAAGGGATTGCTCAGAACAGCTTTCTTTTGATGTGACCAAGGTTCAGACATGTGCTCAAAAACCAAGTCAAAAGACTCCAGCAGTGAGCTACAAGACTCAAACTTGGTAGGGCACAATGTACAGACTGCCTGTGCTCCAGGGAGAGGTTGCTGAGTGTCCCTCTATTTTGGTTCTGGCTTTTTGAACCATAACCTCTCGCTTGAGGTTCAATAAAGCCAAGTGCTGGGTCCTGCATTTCAGTTACAACAACCCTAAGCAACACTACAGGCTTGGGGAAGAGTGGCTGGAAAGCTGCCGATCAGAAAAGAACCTGGGGGTGTTGGTGGACAGCCGGCTTAACATCAGCCAGCAGTGTGCCCAGGTGGCCAGGAGGGCCAACAGCATCCTGGCTTGTATCAGGAATAGCATGGCCAGCAGGAGTAGGGAAGTGATGGTGCCTCTGTACTCAGAACTGCTGAGGCCTCATCTCGAGTACTGTGTGCAGTTCTGGGCTCCTCACTGCAAGAAGGACATTGAAGTGCTGGAGTGTGTTCAGAGGAGAGCTACCAAGCGGATGATGGGTCTGGAGAGAAAATAGTGGTCATCTTTGAAGAATAGTATTAATTTGTCCTAATTGCATCTGTTTCACTAAATGTACCCTGCAGGGCTGACTTCCCTACTCCCAGTAAGCTCTGCTCATTCTGGCCTACTGCAGATGCACCAATGAACTGCAGGCCCATGACAGGCTTGTCAGGTGTACTGGGGTCTTGACGCATTTTCGCAGTGAAATTTTAGCAAGTCTGGTATCCTTGTCTGTAGAACTGGTCTAACAGGAGTCCTTTGCCTCTTAGGCATGAGGAGAACTAATGCAGTTAAGAAGGCGAACTGCTTCTATAGGACTGGAGCTGTATAAATGTCTGAGCCAGCAAAACTGCTCTTGTTTTCAGAGGATGAATCACAGAATATCAGGGATTGGAAGGGACCTTGAAAGATCATCTAGTCCAATCCCCCTGCTGGAGCAGGAACACCTAGATCAGGTCATACAGGAACGCACCCAGGCGGGCTCTGAATGTCTCCAGAGAAGGAGACTCCACAACCTCCCTGGGCAGCCCCTTCCAGTGTTTCCTCACCCTCACCATGAAGTTTTTTCTCATATTTAAGTTGAACCTCCTATGTTCCAGCTTGCACCCATTGCCCCTTAATTACCTCCTCTCATCCACCAGCTGATCCTGAAGCTCTGTGAACAATAAGGACACTTTGTACTTCAGCACCCAGTTTTACACAGGAACCAGAAAATAATTCCTTTCTCTGAAGCTATGGAAGGGTCGTACCCCTGTGTGCCCTCTTCTATCAGTAATCTCATTCCTGCCAAATGGAAAGCCCTTGGTGAGCTGTCTCTTTCTTCCTGTAGTACCTGGGTGGGGTTGGGTACACCAGAGCAGCCTAAGCCTTGTGTTTAGCCCACATGAGGCTATTTCAGCCCTGAAATGTCACCAGGCTCCTTCTTTCCACAAATAACAACTGCTGCAGTCCATCCAAATAAATACCTCTGTCCTCAGCTTTGAAGATGCCCTGCTGTCTAGAAGGGGGTAATGGGCTTGTCACAGAGCCCCAGATGATGCTGTGTATGTGTTTGAGTTGTGGCTAAGCCTTGATTTTGGGACCCTTGCAGGGGTTGCTGCCTTCCTCGGGGATGCCAACTGGAGAGGGGAGGAGGAGGCTTCCCATCTGCCTGGGGACTGTGGATGGCACAGGGCAGAACAGGGATGAGGGTGTCAAAAAAGCAACCAAAGAAACAAGAAAATATCCAGAAACAGGCAGAAGCAGACAGTGGCAGCTCAGCAAGGCAGAGCCCTCAGTGCTGTAGCCATGAACTGCATGTGAGGATGGTGGCTATTCTGCTGCCCAGCTTTCTCAGGATTGCTTAGGATCCCATCAGCCTTCTTTATCCTCTTTAGGTGGCTTCTTGCTTTTCCTGCACCTGAAGCTGACCTCAATGAGACAGGGATCCTTTGTAAGCAGCTTCTGAAGGGCTTAAGGCAGGAAGAGGATATGGCTGTGCTGGAGCAAATTGCCCTATATGGCTTGTGAAAGGGAAAATGCAGGCTCCTGACTTCCCATCCTGCTCACCTTCCCCAAGCCTCTTCCCACTGCCTGGCTTCTGATTGTGTGTTTCAATGTCTAACAAGCCTGAAAATAAATTTATCTCTGAGGGAACAAAGGTACTTGGCAGTGGAACACTGGATGGAAATGGTGCTTAGTAGAGGTGCAGTAATGGATCAGAAGATGTTGACTCCCAACCAATAAGAAAGTGAATTAAATAAATGGTTGGGAAACAAATGGAAAAATAACTTCAATGGGGTTTGAAATTTAATGTGTTTTTATTAAAGGCTGCTTGCTTCCCTGCCCCCCCTTTTAATGATTTTTTTTTTACTTCCTGTGTTAGGCAAGGTTACATTTGTTCTGACTTTTCAGCGTCTTTGTTCTAAACAAGTGATAAACATGAGTCCTATAAAACTCTCAATCTTAACACCCTTAGAATTCCTGTCAATGCTTTGCTAGAATTCACATCAACAGAATTTTTCTGATGCAAATAACTGCTAAAGCATGACCATGTTCTTCAAATTCTACTTCTGATACAAGTGTCAATTAAAAAAAGGACTACACGATTAGATGTGTTTTTTAAAATTTATTTTTTTGTTTACTACCAATCATTTTGTGTAACCTGGAGTTTTGGCAGTAGTCTCTATATATTTAGTCTCCCTGGTTCCCATTTAACATTCATTATTTACTTTCATAGTTCTCACAAAGCATTTGAGAGAAAACTGTTTAAATTGCAGAAGTCAGAAAGGGGATGTGTAGATTTTGCAGCTGAAATTGGCTTACAATATTTTAAATAATTGAATGGATTTGATTTTGATGATACTCTTAGAAAGATTTGCCATTTACAGTCCTTTATTTTTTTTTTTTAAATTTAGGACTGAAATAAGCTTTCTTTTATGATCCCTGTTTTCAGACATTTTACCATTGGCAGATATTTCACAAAGAAACTGTTCTTTCAAATCTTACCACAGCATGTAATTTTTCTGGAAAGCCTGAGCAAAAGCCATCGTCACCACTAACAAAAGTAAAAATGGCTCTGCAGGTCACTCAGAAAATGAAAAGAAGAAAATTCTCCTTGGTTTTGCCATAGTAGCTTGTTCACCAAGTATGTTATGTTTGGGTTTTGGTCAGGAAACATGTCCACTTCCTTAAGGGTGAGAGATAACAGGAAAGGAGAGAGGGATTATGCAGTAGTCCCGCCCCTCCATAAATCTCAGAAAGGAAGTATTTTTGCATTCTTTCTTATCTGGTGCATTCCCTCTGTATGCTGTGAGAGGCAAATCCATTCCTGCAAAAAAAAATGCACCTTGGAGAGGGCACAGCGGACAACTTTCCCAAATGAAGGTGAAGCAGCAACGAGTGGTTCTGCAAAGGCTCCCTCGCTAGATGCTCTGAACTGACCCTGACATACTATGGGATGGGGCTGGCACACTGACTGACTTGCCTTGTGACTCTCTTGTTTGTATTTGCTGTGGTTTAAAACAAGGTCTTGGACGTGGAGAGTGTGATGGCAGATCTGCAGGAACACACAGCAGCACTGCTCAAACCACATCCTGTGCAGGCAAGTTGTGCCACTTCTGCTTATACCTCAGGACAGCAGAGCTGCAATCACACCTGGAAGGAGATCTATGAGCTCCACCAGGTACTTAGAAGGGGAAATGATGAATAAAGATCAATTAACATGTCTAGCAGGCATTTATCAGCTCTGATAGAGAGTTTCTCTGACAGATTTCTATTTCGATACCAATGTTCCCCCTTTTCACAATTCAGCTACTGCTAATAAGTGAGACCTGCCCAGCTGCAACTCATGGTTGCGTGCCCAGGCTACATACATGATGTCCTCTCCTCCTTGGGGTTCACTAGCTGCTGTGCAGCCACCAGTCCAGTCATAGCACAAGTAGCGTGAGATTGCACCTACGTAAAATAATATGCATGTTCCTGTAGCTGTCAATTCGACCACACAAGCTAGAAGTGCACCCTAGTATTGAGCAGAGAGTGTAGTATTAGGGAATGGGTTAGCATGTGTGTACAGAGGAGAGGGGAGGAAGGACACGGTGGCACGTCTTGGTTCCTAGAGGCTGTCCAGCAGCCAAGCACCTGTGGACCTGACAGCAGATGCCTGCTTTGTGCAGAGGCAGGTGTGATAGCAAGTTCCTCCTCTTGGGGAGGAAGTGGCATTTGTGAGCATGGCCTCACAAGGGCCTCACTGCAGTACAGAAGCTGCGGGAGCAGAAACTGTGAGAGGTTTTCAAGTTTTGGAGAGAAGAAAAACACCACAAGTGGCCTAACTGGTGAGGTAGTGAATGAGAAGTAGGAGCTATCTTGCTGGTATCTGAGGAATTTGTGCTAACAGTGTCATGCCTTACGTGGCAAACTCTGAGACTAATCCTCCAAATTTGAAGGTATCCCTTTGATGAAGATGGACTTTGATTCCCTAGTTCTTTATTGTCCTTCTGACTCAGAAGCTGCTGCTTTCACAAGTATGTAAGAATTACACACAGAACTGTTACATCTGCAAGTTCCTCTATCTGCAGCCTTGTGTTTCATTTGACTCTACCTGTGCCTGCCTGCTCGCACCAGTGGTCTCTGGAGGCAAGTTAAGAAAAAATGGAACAATATATTTGCTCTGCTCTTGTTTTCTAAAGAGGAAAGGTCTCAGCTACTGGACTGGATGTGGTCCCGATGTTAATGAGAAGCTCTTGCACCCCTACTCTTGGCCAGGACCAAGCAGGGCAGCAAATGATAAAGGAGCGGGGAGAGTTAACAGAGCATTTAGTCTCTCCCCATTCCCTCTTTCCTGCTGATTAATTCCCAAGTCCCAAGGCTGATACCAACTCCATGTTCAAAAATAAACCCCCATTTTTCTGTCAGGAAAAGCTCCCATGTGTAAAAACGTACAGTTCTCCCTACCTCAGACTGATGCTGCCCAGGAAATATTTGATTACTTACTGAAAACTTCAGGAAAAAAAAACATTGGGTTGACTCATGCAAGCTGCATGAAGATTAATGAAACAAAAGGAAGAAAACATGATTGCACGGTACATCTTCTGTCAAGTGCACTGAGTCCACGACTGGGTTGGGAAAGAGTACCTGTTTGGGAGCAATGACTGATCTCAGCAACATTAGGTTAATTTAAAACCTAATTTTGAAACAGTCTAGTCATGACGGTATAGCAAAGCTAGAATTAGATCCTTCACAAAAAAAAAAGCTCTGTCTACATCTCAGTGTTTTTATAATAAAAATTCAGCTGCTATCTTTTTCCCTCATTTTACTGGCATTTTTCAGACAGCATTGTCTGTAGCTTTTTAAAGTGAAAATTTTAACTGGAAATGTTTCATCCTATGCTTAGTCCATATACTAATTGTGACATTTAAAAGATGTACAAAAAAGACTGTTGATTCAGGCAAATATATTTCTATTAATTCTATTGGACCTCACATTATTTTAAGTAATAGAGATTGAAGAACTTAATTTTTCTAATATTTAAGAAATTAGACCTTTGGAGTCTTTGAGGACAGAATGATTGAGGTTGCTCATACTTAGTAAGGACAATCAATTTACAGATAATCTGTCATTGCAAGGATTCATTGTTTGACATCAAGCTTTATTTGGCTTGGAGGAAATTGGAGACAATGCCCTCATGTCAACTTGCAAATCTATAGAACAGCCAACATAGTCCTGAGCTGTATTACTTTTATGAGTAACTTTGTTAGGATGTCTCATGTACAGCAGGATAAATTGTTCAGGCACTAATTTGTGAAGATATATTAATAGCATTTTCTCTAATCAGAAAAAAGCAATTCCAAAATCAATGCTATAAGGCCCTTAACTGAAAAAAAAATTCCAACTTATGCCATCCAAATTCAAACGAAGTAGTGAAATAAATTGGGATAGAGAAGTGAGTTAAGAGGAAAAATTTTTCTTATATGCTTGATTGTCTGAGGAAATGAATTGGATAACACCTAGTAAATCACTGTCCATGATGTTCCACAATTAATAAATACCGTGTGACTCATAGTGATCCTCTCACTTACACTGCAACTAATGCCAGTTAAATTTCACTGATGTTGGAGTAACTCCTGATGCATGTGAGAAACCCTTGATGGAGCTGATAACAAGGTCAGTGTCATTGCTTTCCTGTTTGCTGCTCTTCGTCTGTTCTTTGTGCTACACTGGTGAGTGTGCTGGAAAGGAGTGAGGAAAACACCCAAGTATTGAATTTCATTTTACAGAATATTCGCTAGAGCGTTTAATATATGCCTGTGTTGGGGGTGTTGTGTATACATTGCTGTAAAACTTTCCTACAGCTTAGTCTGATGTTACTTCTTTGTTGACACACTGTGATTTTGCTCAGCCTATGACTTGCTGGACCCCATAAATCAGTTTTTCTTTTATGGCAGAAGGAAAGGGGATGGACAGGAGGTCAGACATGCCATGAGCCATAGCTGGGTTGAGGCTTTGATGAACCAGGTGTTCTGAATTTCTTTGGAGAAGTTCTTCGATTTGACCCTTGCCACAGTCTTCTCTTTGGAATGGGGATAGCTCTTTCATACACTCCAGGGACTTTTTAAGGATAAAACACTAAGGTCTGAATAGGATTCAAATACTGTGAATTTATACACCGCGATAATTTCACTGCTGGCTGGATAATGAACTTCATCCAGTATGGCACTTCCTTTCCTTTTCTTTTCCTTTTGCTATGATTAAGCCTATGCATAAAGCTGTCAAATAAAAATCATGCACATATTTACCATGCTAATTTTTAACTATGTGTGTTGGAGCTAGGAACTAACCACCAAGCATAATAACACAGCTGTGGCTCACAATGGAGAGGATGTAGCATCAGCTTCAATAAGTCTCCAGCATCCTTCATAAAGAAGAATGAAAGAGGGTAAAAAAAATTTTACATGCATGTATATATTTAACAAAACCTTAAAGAAAGAAGAAAAATTATTTCAAGTTCCTGTTTCTCTGACAGAAGCAGTAGTACCATCCTTTTCCATTATTCCATACCACAAGTTTCCGTGGCAGTCAGTCCCTTAAGCAGCCTTCTCTTAGACAACAGACATAGCAAAACTTCCTACTTTGGAAAGGTTTAGAAATATCCTTGGGGAGCAAAAATCTAATTACATTTTTTCCTGTCTGGAAAAAATGGTATAGTTATATGGGCACCTTGCAGCTTAGGAATTTAAATTCCTATGGCTTATTGCCACTTCATGGAAGAATTGTTGGTAGAACCAAAAAGGAAGGTGGCTTCCTGACCCCATTTGTTGTTTACATTAAGACTCTAAGCCTCCTCCTCCCCTCCCAGCCAAAAAAACCCAAACCCGACAAACAAACAAGACAGAAAAAAAACTTATGTCTCTAAACATAAAAAAATCTAAACCTCTTTGAAACATGAAATGTCTGGGGAGGACATAGCGTTGATGATATTTTTAAGGTATCATTACTTTTATTTCTCATATGGCCACATTTATACTTTAAAAATCTAATAAATTAAAATTCTGAAGTGAGAAGCTATGTGGAACTTGAAAATTGTAATTTTCCACTCAAGAGATGTTGAAATTAGTCCAGTATCTTTGAATTTTCAAGTCAGAAAAAGTAATGTTTTCCAATGGGAGATGTCAGTTCTCCTGGAAGCAAGTGTTGTGACAAACTCTCCTTCTGATCTCTGCATAATATACATTTATTTTCGTTCCCTTTTTTTCTGTCTTAGAAAAGGATGCAAAGATCAATCATGCCCTTCCATCTAAATGCTCTCTGATCTGGAGATTACCTGTGAAATACTTCAGAGAGCCCCAAGCAATGAGAGAGATGTTCTTTCACAGTGGCATCTCCTTCCCCTGGACTAATACATGGATATGAACTTGAACTTCAACTAAAGCTTAGATAAATATTTATTAATACTATCACAGTTTAATTGGCAAGAAATATAGAAGTAGGGGCAACAGTATTTCCTTACCAACAGTTTCTAATGTGTTTGTTTTGTTTTGTTTTATTTTGCTTTATTATACTGCACAGACTGTCTCTCAAGAACTGAAAAAATTATAAAGCCATTTTACTGGCAAGCTATTGGAAACCTATCTAACATACTCTCTGGCACTTGCTATAAACCCGAAGCACAGAGCATTGTTTTTGAAATACTTATGGCATCTACTCTATGCCCAAAATTGGAGGCGTACCTGTGTTACATGTGTATCTTTAAATTTGACTAAGATTTCCATGCCCAAAGCAAATACTTTTTCCTTTCCTCCATCCTTTCTTTTAACAGAATTTGAGACATCCAGGTGCTAGCAGGTAACATTTGGGTAGCACTGGGGATCTTGTAAAAGCAGATAGTAGGAAAGTCAGTGAAAGGAGGAAATCCCAATACACTGTGCATCACTGCTTGGCACTGAAGCGTGACCTTACCTACCAGGAAATAGTAAAAACAAACAGTGGGAAACGAGGAGCTTGTGTTTGCTTGCTAGCTTCTTGGAAGAAGAGCCATTTTTAAAGGCTTCTGTGGCTACTCCCCTATACCAAGTGCTTATTTACACCGGGGCATTGTTGCCTGTAATTATACACCAAGAGATGGATATATGTAATTCCCTTTGTGGCACTCCTAGTCAAGCAACAGCATATTTTGAAAGCTAACGCCACTTCTGCTGACTGCAGTACTGGATTCTTGCCTGGGGTGTTACCAAGCTAACTACTGACTCACCACCAAGGTAGATGATTCTCTTTTACAGATGCTGGTGTGTTTTTAGAAAAACAAGGTCATTGTTAAACTATTCTATTGAACAAGTGATGATATCACGGCAATTTGGGACTTCAGACAATGGGCGTTTCTTTTAATTGGTGCTAAAGTCTTTGTGTGTGTGAGCTTATCTCAAAATCTTGCCACTGTAACTTACCCAAGAAGGTTTTAAAAAATACGTTGGTTTCATATTCAAATATCAGAATTTAAGAGACTTTTTGCCAAATTTGAGCTAAATTAGAAAAAGGGAAGAAAGTTCTACCTTAGTTCAAGAGCCAATTTCTTATTTTGATGTCTTCTTGGTACTTTTTGGTGGATTTACATGCTTGAAGGAGAAATTTAGCACAGTAGTAAATGTGTAGAGTTTGTCTTATTCCACGATAGTATAAATGAAGTCGCAGTATAGGTGTTATCTATAAAAAATTAATATTTTGGCAATATTTTATTATATTGTTCTTTGCTAGTGACAAAATACCACGTTCCTGTGCCAGGTCCATGCTTAGATAGGTTGATTATGCAGAATTGCAATCCTTGCAGAGCTGACTGCTTGTATCCCTGTGTCTTTCTCTCCTGGCATGGGTCCACAGGGCTCAGTTCAGGGAGTTTGCAGAGGTGGAAAATAGTCATGACTTTTACACTAGTGAAGAAGGATATATTCACACACAGGACTAACCAGGGGTTTACATAATATATGATGTGGCTTTAGAGGAACCTGAAGGAGCTTGAGAACCAGCTGATGCTTGTGGCCAGCCAGTATATTGAGAAAGATAAAAGTAGGATATCCACAGGTCCAAAAAAACTGTGATAAATTGTTTGCTGTTTTCAAGGTAGGCCGATCCTTTGACCTCTTGTATTGTTGCTGTACTTCTGCAAGACCAAGTGCTAAAGGTTTTTGGGGATCTTTCTTTATTCTCCCAGTTAGCCAAGTGATGAATGTGTTACAAAGACCTAACTGAGCATGTGGAATTGCTTGTCACATGTTGTTAATGTCACAGTTTTGCACTTATTCAGGGTCATTAGACATCAAAGTCATCCTGGAGGGGAAAATAACACAGAAGGGACATTTACTGATGTAGTTAAGTAGTATAATGAGCAAGCACATCTTCAAGAGAGAGAGAGTGAGAAAAGAAAAATGTTAATTGTTTCTGAACGTCTTTTAATTAATGTATTAGATTGCCTTTCTGCAGAACTGAATTCACCTCCCACCACTTTTAAACTTTTCTCAGTTTTAAATAAGCTGAAAAATATTTGATGTTCTAGACTTCCTTTTTTCCTGCTGCTTTTTTTTTATATAT
The DNA here is from genome assembly GCA_013400555.1 of Jacana jacana. Classification (NCBI taxonomy): domain Eukaryota; kingdom Metazoa; phylum Chordata; class Aves; order Charadriiformes; family Jacanidae; genus Jacana; species Jacana jacana. The sequence continues at coordinate 31,085 of VZTM01002144.1, forward strand.
AGTAATAACTGAGTTGAGGCAGATTTCTAAAAAGAACAGCTCTACTTCTAGCATAGTGAGGAGGAGGAAACTTGTAATTGTAGAAAGTCATTAGGATTAAGATGACCAAAAACCTTTACAAATCTGTGTCTACCTAAACACCTGCTAGGACCTCCTTTGGAGTCACCCAGAATTCCTCATTGTGGACCTTTTTCTGGAGCATCTTTTATATGAGGAGAGGCTGAGAGAACTCGGACTATTCTACCTGAAGAAGTCTCAGGAGGGACCTAACCAGTGTGTATAAATACCTGAGGGAAAGGAATGAAGAGGGAGCCAGAGTCTCCTCAGTGGTTCCCGTTAACAGGACTAGAGGCACCAGGCACAACTTGAAACACAGGAAATTCCACCTGAATACAAGAAAACATACCTTACTCTGTGAAGGTGGTCAAACACTGGCACGGGCTGTCAGTGGATATATTCAAAATCTGACTGGACACAATCCTGGGCAACTTACCCAAAGTGGCCCTGCTTGGAAGCAGGAGGTTTGGCTAGGTGACCTCCAGAGTTCCCTTCCAACCTCAGCTGCTCTGTGGTTCCATCATTAAAGTTGGCAGAATATCGAATGAGTCTCGTACAGCCGTTCTTGTGTTTATAAGTCACTTTATTATCACCCTCACACAGCACAATTGAAGACTGAATATGTACAACCTGTACTAATACCTTACGCTCCTTCTTACTATGGTCTCTTTCTGTGTGCTGTGGACCCAAACACTTTTAAGCTGACTTCTCCAGTGATCAAATGAGTCTTTTGTTCACCTTTTGAAAAACAAGACAGTTAATCTCTGGAGCTGAAGAGTAGTTGCTGAAGCTTCTTCTATTTACCCCATGGCTGATTTTTAGCTCTGTAGCTCTAAACATTTCAGATTCACTCTATTTGATTTATCATTTATTGTCAAAATTAACTCTAATTTATACAGTATCACAACCAAGAAACCGAAGGCGTGTTTTCTTTAAGGGTTTCTCATGGGCTGCAGAAACATTTTTAGTGATTTTTTTCCCATTCCTTCACAGTCATTTTTGAAGTATGAAGACTGACTTTTCTAATAGCAAGCCACTTGAAAAGAAAAGCCCTCCCCTGGGTCAGCACTCTGCCCTGCTATACCTCTTTGTAAGAATTTTTCTTTGAGTAGTCTGTGCTGCTCTTCTTTGATCTGAGAGTGAAGGTGAGGAGGTGAAGATGATCCCAACACGACTTAGTGCTTTGAAAAATTAAACTTCTCCTCACTTTCCTCCCCTAGTTTTCTTGTGCTTTCTCTGGCTTTGTCTCTTAATGTGGGTTTTTTGAACTGCAACATCTCAAGAAATATTTGTTAAAACAGGATGGAAGAGATATGTTTAAACCAAATGCCGGGTGCACTCGTTCTTTGCCTTGCAGAATACTCTGGGGCCCTTCAAAGCTTACAGGACTTGAAATCTTTTCCTGGCCTGGGGTTCCCTGGCAAGCAAAAACCACAACCCTGTGCTATAAATAAATAGAATTACCACAAGCTCTGGAACTCTAAGCATGTGGAAATCCCTTGTCTTCTACTTTTTTTTTTTTTTTTGTCTTAGGCAATATAACTTGTGAGCAATTTAGTGTCAGCAACATCCTTGGCAGGGAACATGCCTCTGTAGATTGTTGTGCTGTGCTGCTGACCTCTAGACCTGTGAAATTGCTCTTTGTTAAAAAATGCCAGGTAAAGAAGCTTTTCTTAGTGTTGAAAACAGTGATCTGCCATCAGTTCACTTCAGGTTGTGTAAGGTTCCCTTTCAACTACATTTCCCGTTCTGTATACACACGGATGCCAGATCCAGCAACCGTGGGTAGTAGTACAGGTTTCAGATGCCTTGGGAGCCTGATGCTGGGCTGGGTGCAAATGGTTAAGGCTGCTAGGCGCCGTGAGTTGCATCTAAAGGACCAGACGGAGTGGCTTTTGCAACGAGGGAGGAGACATGCTCCTGGTGTCAGACAGCAGCCTCTGTAGGTGCTGTGCCAGGCACTGGAAGCACTTTTTGAAGGCCTGAGGAAGAGCAATCCACCACTGAAAAGGTGGTTGGGAAGGACAAGGCCATCCCCAAAGCAAAAAAAAATATAAAATATATAAATAACCAAAGTATTTATTAATAAAACCATTACATATTATTCTATATATATTATACATTTACTTCTTGTTTGTTAGTTAATCTATTTAACTCTACTCAGCTTTTGTGAGACTCCAGGTCACCTGGAGTACTGCATGCATCTGTGGGGACCCCAACATAAGAAGGATATGGACCTGTTGGAGTGGGTCTGGAGGAGGACCATGAAGATGCTCAAGAGGACTGGAGCACCTCTCCTGTGAGGACAGGCTGAGAGATTCGAGGTTGTTCAACCTAAAGAGAAGGCTGCAGGGAGGCCTTATAGTAACTTTCCAGTACCTAAAGGGGACCTACAGGAAAGATGGGGAAGGACTCTTTATCAGGGGGGAAATGCGATAGGAAAAGGGGTGAGGGTTTTAAACTCAAAGAGGGGAGATTTAGATTAGATATGAAGAAATTCTTTACTGTGAGGGTGGTGAGACACTGGAACAGATTGCCTGGAGAAATTGTGGATGCCCCATCCCCGGCAGTGTTCAAGACCAGACTGGATGGGGATTTGAGCACACCTGGTCTAGTAGGAGATGTCCCTGCCCATGGCAGGGGGGGTGGAACTGGAAGATGTTTAAAGTCCAACCCAAGTTAAAGTTCCAACCCAAAACATTCTATGATCCTATGGTTCTATTTCAACATTCATTATTTAGTACGGAGGTTAAAAAAACCCCAAACAAATCATCACTAAAAATGTATAATAAGTGATTCATAGTTTTGCCATTCATAAGGGCTGCTGCATATCCTGCAGGCTTTCCCCTTCCTCTCTCTGAACCTAGTCATGCATCCGTATTTTGCCACAGGACATGAAAGCATACAGGGTTTCCACCCGAAGACTTCAGTCTTGAACAATAAAGAGTAGAGAAGTTCAGAGGAAGGGACCAAGTGGAGCTTGGGAGCGTATTTCTGCCTTTGGGACTCACCAGTCACAAGGACGGTGCTGTAAGTGTCAGAAAGTGGAAAGGAGCAGGTAGTCAACTGCAAAAGCAGGGAGAAATGGCACTAATTGAGGTCACCTTCACACACTTGAAATGTTTTATTCTCAGTCCTGGAGCAACACGGGGCAGGTCTCAAAATAGGAGTGCTAGAGGGTGTTAGGGCATCTCCTGTGCTCTACTGAAGAGGCTTTAAATAGAAAACCTTTTAAACTAAAATGGTTGTATGCGGTTTAGGAAATCTCCTAAGGCCAGTCTCCCATTTTCATAGAGAGGCTTTGTGGTACAGAGCTATATAGAATACTGTCTAATTGCCTAGTTCACTACGTTTCTCTACTCATCCCAGTAGACTTTGCTTTCCATTGCTGTATGATCATACTACCTCTGTGAATCTGCCTTTTATTTTTATCATAGGCCTTCCGTATAAGGAAACTTGCTTTCTTTTTGGAAGAAAACCTCCCAATAGAGAAGAATGAAACCTCTACAGCAACAATGGAAAACATCAAAGAGTACATTCTTAAACTGCTCTCTCAGTACAACTCTCTAAGCAGGATTAAATGTATGGATATGCTTTTTTGCTTTTAGCTGAAATGAAATGGAGGTGGGTCTCGCTAGCTTTGTTTCCAACTGAGACTGAGCTCTTTCTAAATGAGCAAACAGTAGCCCTTTGCCCAATAGCTGATACAGCTTAGCTTAGTCAATATAAAACTTGCTTATTGCTTGTTGCTTAAGCACTGTCTTAGCTTCCTCCAGAATGGTTCAGGTCATGCCGGTGTAAATCCAAGTACTTGACTGTTTCCACTGAAATCTGAATTCTCAGCTACCAAGTTACTTCCTACGCTTTCTGCATCTTTCTCTTCCACATTCTTCCAGTTTCAGTGTGGAAAGTAATGTGGATGTTTTTCTGCTTCCATATCAATGCAAAATAGCCAAATCTAGATAATTTCATATTGACATGACCAATTTGGCCAGAACCAAGAACACTGGATATTCATATTTTCAGTCCCCTGATTGTCATCTGACCGAAAAGTACTACAATGTCATCTTGAGAGTTCATGTGCTGTCATGCTTGGCACATTTCTTTTTCTGTCCAAAGCTGTGGGTATGTGTAATTAAAATTTTTATTTAAATAAAACTTTACAGCTATTCTTGGTACAGAAACCCAAAGAGGGCATGCACCTTTGTACATCTTTAACTACATCTTCAATTAATTTGGAGTTTCTCCAAAAAATGTAAAGTAACTGTTGCAGTCATTGCCAAATGAGATAACAGAGAGTCTTGGATGAGTTTACAGGTTTCAGATTGGGAGAAATGAAGTTTTTCAAATATATAAAACCAGTGTGTGTGCTTGGAAAGAAACAGAACAGATTGGAGAGGAAAAAAATAGTTTTATTTTAAAGTAGTAAGTACATTGTCTTGTTACTTTATGAAGAGAAAAATGTGCACAATAAACATCTTCATACTTCAGTGGAAAAAGCCATGTTAACTATGCAAGATTTGGAAGAAATTTCTTATATGGTCAGGTTATACTATGTTCTATTCTTGAAGCATTGAGTAATATCCTGTGCCAGAAACAAGATGCCATCATGGATCAATGTTGGTTTAACATAAGTGGCAAACTCCGCATTCAGAAATCCCTCCCCAACAAAACACAAATATTTGGGTGAATAAACATTTCTAAATGTCTGAATACCTCTTCAGCTTCTAGATGTTTACTTTGAAGCTTACCAACATGCTTTGGACCCAGAGGAATGATTTACTTTGGCCCAAGTGATAGCTGACATCATGCATAAACACCCATGGTTCAATCTCAACCTTGAATATTTTGTCAGCCCCTACAAAGATGAATGCATCTGTCTACAACTTCACCTCCAACTGCAGAGGGACATAGTGAACCAACAAGTAGGTTGAATTTACAGTATATCCATCTTGGGGAAGTTGGAGGTGAAATCCAGAATGGGAAGCTTTGATTATGGCCTGCATGGGTTTACAGGGTTAAAATGGGTCAATACTAATTTAACAATAAAATCTGTGGATGCTGTGTAAATTGAAGGCCTGAAGTGCAAGAACAGAAAGTTATCATTTTGTCAATATCAGAAAGAAAATTTTGGAAAGATCGCAGAGCTTCATATATTGTGTTAAAGCCATCTCTCCTACTGTTTGAGACAAAAATAATAGCTGAGAGGCGTGGAAGCAAACTAAAATTATAATCTATATTTGTTCTGTAATGCAGTGGATGAGGAACTAGTTCTGTTTATATTAAGAGAGAAGAGACTTTAAAAAGAATATAAACAAAGCTCATACATTGAAATGCACTTTGAAAAGCCCTAAACTTCAGATAGCCATGAATTCCTGTGCTAATAATTAAAGTGCAACATTTGAAATTCTCACACTTTTCCTCTGGTTTAAAAATCTGCCTCATCTTTCCTCTGTATCTTGCCAAAAGCTGCTTCCTTTCTCTGAGCTTTGATTTCAGAGGCTGCAAGTTGGCAAGTTTAATTAGCTAACCTTTGTAACTTGGCTTTTAGTCCACAAACAGAAGTTTGGGGTTTGGTACAAGAGGCTACTGTCCTGGTGCTTTTGTCATTAATGCTACCCTATTGCTAGCAATAAAACCAGAACCTAGTAGGCATCATTGGAGTTCAAATTTTGTTCTGCAGGAATATGAAAGTTTCGAATTTATTTTAGCAGAAATGCTTCATCTAGAGTGGATACATAGATAATTGACATGAGATGATGAAAAAAATAGAAATGTTTACAGTTTATGTTTAGATGAAGAAGAGTTGCTTTTGCCTTGATTTCCAGCTATGTGTGAATTGTATTGGCTAATGTCAGTTGTGTTTATTGCTGAGTTTGAGATAGACGCCCAAAGGGAAGGTGTCCATGAGGTTTGTGGGAAGGTCAGAGAGGTGGCATTGGTGAATTTGGACGTTCTTATAATGTAATTACTAAGCAACCTATCTCTCTTAATGCTAGTTGGTGAGTAATTATACAGTTTTGTTTTTCTGGAGAGTACTACTTTCTGTCCTAGTTTCTGTGATTGAATGTACAACAATCCCTGCACCTGAAAATCAGACTTTTGAAAAAATTACAATCTTAAGGTGAATCAAGCAATAGAGCCATCTGTTATTTATCTCAGGTTATTTAGTTTCATGCTATTTAGGTAGCCAGGAAAACATTCCAAGAAGATAAGTGACTCCTCCCCTTTACACTGCCCTTTCATGACAATGTATTTGAAAATTGCACCTTGCAGTGCACTGGAACATTAATATTCCTGTGGGGACAGATTTTTTGTTCAGCAACCCTGATGACAGTGGGTACTGAGGTTAGCCTTGCAGCTTCGGTCTCACTGCATCAGTAGCCTGACCTGGCTTCACGACTTTCATTGCCCTTTGGCCACAGCCTATAACTCCTGATTATAGGCCACAGCCTATAACTCCAACCTGATTTGTCTGTGCTCTGGCCTCACACATCACACATGGAATCCACATACTACCTGCAGTTACAGACCCGCCACGTGTTCCCCATCCTGCAGCTGTGCAGCACCGTGGGTTATGCAAAGAGTTTACATTCCTCCCGCAACACACGTTTGGGTTTTGTGTTGTTTATCTGAGGGCTTATTTTCAAGTGCAGACAGTTTTAATGGGTGGGCATAATAGATGTGAAAATGTGGTTAATAAAACATGTGAGCTAACAAAAGATAACTTTAAACATTTTCTGTTTTCGTTAGCAAATGACACTACTTAGGTATATTCCAACATCATTATGTTTATTAAGGCTTCAGTTCTATTTTCAGATTTGATGACTGATTTCTGCTGAGCACTAAAGCCATTGCAATTTATTCTTGCAAATTAAGCAATTGCAAGGTTTACATACAGTTTATAAAAGCCTTGAAAGATATTTATTCTTTCTTTGTTTTTGTTATTTTCAAGTTCTACTTTGAAGAACATTTATTTGCTGGAGTTTCACCCTTCTCTTGGTCTGGTATGCTTCATCCCCGAAGCTCTTGAGTATCTCTACCAGGAATTCTACAGCATTTGCAGACCGTAACCAGCCAGTAAAACAAGTAATCTAGAAAAACAAGTGCTTCAGCTAGTAGTCGATGGGTGGCTAACTATGGAAAAAACCAGAAACTTTTTATATCTCTCAGATTTGAAAGGATAGAAGTTCCGTTTTTAAGTTAGTAATGATTATTTAATGCAGAATGCCCAAGAGTGTGATTTTGCTAGTTCATTTACACCTGCTGGATAACATTCTAGCTTTGTGATTCTTAATTCAGCTATTTGCTTTGACTGATGAGGCTCCGTTCCATCCACCTTATAAATAAGATTTGGTTTTTTTCTGTAAAAGAACACAGAAAGGTTGAACTCTTGATCTCATGCCAGTATAAAGTAGGAACAATTAGCTTAATGAGAAGGAAAATATACACACTTAAATTGATGTGAAATCATGGTAAGTCTTGAAGTTTTGTGTTTGTGCGTATGTACAGTCTGAAAAAACCCCAAAAGACAACTGGACTTTAAAGCAAATGTTGTTATAGGTGGAGCCGATTATTACTGTAATGTCCACCATTTCCTGGTGTAGGATTCTGAATTTAGTTGGTTATAATTTTGATAAATGCTAATTATTTTGAATGAAATTATTGATGCTGGATGTTTCCATCAGGTTGATTTTTTTTTTTAAATGAGTCAGCTTAGTTGTTGCTGAGAGCAAGAAATAGAAAAGATACAATAATATCTGTTTTCTCTACAAGATTGTGATATAGCTCTGTTTTACAGCACACATTTCAAGTTTGGGAAGATTAATTAGGTAGTGCTATGCCCTGCTGTCATTCCTGCTACATTTGTGCCAGCATAAACTAAACTAAACTATGTTATTGCAAGTATTTATGAAACATGTAGATGTGGTGCTTAGGGACATGGTTTAGTGGTGGACTTGGCAGTGTTAGGTTACTGGTTGGGCTTAATGGTCTTAAATGTCTTTTCCCACATAAACAAGTATATCATTCTATGTTCAGTAGGAAGATGTTATATAAAGTTTCTGTGTGCCCTAATATATATATATAGAACCTGAGGAAAATGAGGACTTCCCACTGTCTCTGCAATAATATCTATGGTCTAAGTGTGTTTGATTTGGGACTGAGTGTTGAAAGTGAATACAGGGAGGTGTCAGCCTGCACTGTCACTGGTGTTGCTTTCACCAGAGGCAGTGGAGGAAGATGCTGAGCAGGTCACTGGGGAGACGTGGCACCTCTGTTAGTGGAGCAGGAGCTGGGCAGGAGCAGAGTAAATAGAGAAGGCTTGGTAAGTGGGATAGCAGTCAGTAAATGGGTATGGGGATTGAGGCAGATGAAAAACTGAGGGACAGAGACTAGGACTAAGACCCAGTAGGCTCCTTTCAGAAGGAAAAGATACAGGGAAAAAAAATGTGCACTACAAATTGGGACTGGGGCAAGGAGGCACCTCAGATGGAGGTGAAGGGTAAAGAATGCTTTGGTAAACAGATTTACTCAAGCTGCCCAAAACCAGTGATAGCAGGACTTGCTAATCGTGGGAGTGGGTATGAGAATGAAAGGTTTGAGGCTTGGAGACAGAACTGGTTAAATGAAGAGACTGTGAAGACAGTGATAGGTAAGAAAGAACAGAGGTGAACTAAAGGCAGAAGGGCACAGTCACCAGGATACTCCACTCCCTGGCCTGGAGCAAAAGCCAAGAATTAATTATCCAGCATCTCTCCGCTGCCAATAAAATCCACTGGCAGTGTCCCACTACTCTCTTATCCATAACAGATCATGAACACTTCTTTGCTTTTTTAGTTTTAAAACTTAGAAGTCAGTGGCGGAGTTCTGTGATGGATTTTAAAATTACCACACTGCTGTTGCCAAGGGGGAAAGGGAAGGGACTTGTGGTTACTTTTGCTCGTACCTTTTCCTTCGACAGAAGCTGCAGATGAGACAGACACATGCAAGCAGGCAATGTTTAAAAGACACTGAGGCTGTACAAGTCTAGCATTTAGATTTTAAGAAAATTACCTTTACCAGACCAGATTTAATTTAGTTTCCTTTTGCATAGGCATGCTGATGCAGTCTTTATATGATCACATATTGTTTTTCTTTATGACTTGATGTGCTAAAATCAACATTTTTATCCTTCCTGGATCGTTCTTTTGTCACCTGGGACCACATTCTTTCATGTTTTTCCAACCCTTCACTCAGGATGGTTTACAAGATCCAATTTTTATTTCCTCTGACTTACTAAGCATCTTCATAATGAACAAATTATCCAGGGGTGAGGTACAGATGCTGCCAGCCTAGGAGCAGGTACTGCTCCTGTGTTGAAATATCAGAGACATAGTATAAAAAGAAAAATTAATTCTGTGATTACAAAACTAAATAACCCCTGGCAAACTGAGATCTTTCTTGCTCACGCCAAGCCAGTATCAGCTATATTTATGCTATTGCCATAAGTTAAATAGCTGTCCTGTTCTTAAACATATCATGTGATAGACTTTTTCAAGCAGTTGCAGTGCTTCACCAGCTTCACCTTTAGCAAGTTTTCCTTAAAGTCTATCACAAATGTGCCTTGCTACAGTCTAAGCTTATTGAGTTTTTTTTATTTGTTTCTTTTGTTGTCCTCTTTGGAAACAGGGAAGGTGCTCTTCTTGTAGCAGCTGTGTGAAGAAGCACATAAAGATGGGTTGTCCTGTCCCACCCGTCCAGAGTCATAGAATTGCAAAAGCACATTGTAAAGCTTTGGGGAAGAAGCACAAAATAAAGTTGCACAATTTCTGACATTTAAGTTTGGGGTGTTGTCTTTTCAATTATTTTTTTTCCAGTGTAGCTGTGAAGGAGTAGCGAATAGCAAGTGTTGACATCTGGACTTTTATTACTAATAACTGCATGGCTGGGTTCAGATTTCCTCATGATCAGTGATTCATTGGTCATAAGCAGCGAAGAGTGAAGCCACTCAGCTATGGCAGTGGCCACATCTATCCCATCTGACATGAGCAGGGTGTCAGATGTACCAGTTGTGACAGCTAGAGACAAGGAGCATCTTCTCCCACACACAGAGACAGGAGCTGTTCCTGACACCAGTCCCACAGCATAACAGCCCATGGAGCCTTGTTTTCTTTCCAGCTCTCCCCATTACCAAGCTGCAGCTCTTGATTATTTTCCTTTCCTGGGATATCTACTCCTTTGGAGGCTTCCACCATCCTAGTAGAAAAGGGGTCCAGTTCTGCTGAGTTAGGTGAGCATATGAGTTTGCTGTCCCCATTTTGGGAACATCATATGTGCAGTGGCATGTGTGCTGGGGTCTTCACACTCTTTAGAGGAGGAAAGCCTCAGCTAGTAATAAGTGAACCAAGGTATAGTGTCCGTGCTTTAGAGAGGTATATATATCTGAAAGTCTTCTGAATTTCGATTATAATTTTAAAAGGCAAAAATATTGTCTTAGATGTAAAAAACAAATAAAGTAAACTTTGTTGAGTAAAGCCAGGTTTATAGATTTAGTGTCTTTACCTTTGAAGCAAGTGGCAAAATAACAGTTTTTAGTTGTCAGGTTAGGTCAGGGTGGGCACAATTTGACCTTGTACAGGTTATAAATCACAAGCAACTCCAATCATGATTTACTCCAGAAAAAGAAAAAGGAGAATGGTACCCTAAAGTACTTAAATACCTCTGTCATTTATATGCACATTTTTCTGGGTTTCCTTTTTAACTTTTTTTCCCTTTCCCTGCACTGCAGGTATTTGCAGAGGTACTGGTAGAAGACCCTGTGCTTGTGCAAGAGATTGTTCTGTTACTATTAGAGAGGAGCACAGATGAAGAAAAAAAGACAGGCAGAGAAAAATTGCTCTTTATCTTGGACTCTTTCCTCATGCTCCTGGACCATGCCACTCTCTGCCATTGGCTGATAGAGGTGGCGACAGTGTGCAGTTGGCCAGGTTAGTGGGTCAGTACTGCTGGCTTAGTGATGGTGACCTCGGGAAGGTGTGGTTCATAGGGAAAAAGTAGCTTCCTTTTAAAAGACCTCCTACTATGGTTGGCAAAAAACAGGGAGAGAGGGGGAGTTTCTACATTTGTGTTGTGGGAGATATGTTTGCTTGTTATGTGGAGATGGAGTCCACTTGGAGTTTCCAGGTCTTCATGAGTTGCAGAAGTTGAGGCCACACTGCTCCTCAAAGCTTAACAGGGGAGGCCTTTTCCCAGTGAAAATACCAAAATTTTATCAGAAATAAGGGGAGCAGAAGGAATTCACTGATCAAGATGCCCACAAAGATGCCCATCTCAAGCAGTTTTACACAGACAAATATTTTAACAACCTTCTTATGAAGACTAATGCAATATAAGAAAAGGCACGCAAGAAATCCAAGCTTTGTTCACCACCAGAGGTAGAAAAGCATAAAAAATTGTTCTGGTTATGCTGATCCTTACAATGATAATGAAATAATCTACACAAGGGAAGTCAGTGTCATACATTTAGGGAGTTATCAGCTGGAGAACATGACAATCTGTACAGGAAAACAAAGATAAGGACTGAGCTAATGGGGAAACTACAAAGGACAGTGTTGAACTACTGGCTTGGAGGCAGGTTATTGGTGAAGTTTCTATTGTTCAGCTCCATATTACCTGACATTTTTATTAATGATCTCAGTAGAAAACATAAGAGGGTGTTATTAAAATCAGAACATTGTAGTGCTGGCAGATAAAACTGATATGGAAAATAAATGGAATATCTTTCAGGAAGCCCTCGCGGTTCTAAGGCCTGGAGTAGTAGAAAGGAGATAAGCATCAATAACACAAAGCTTAAGTTACACATAATAATAGGAAATTCTCCTGTGAACTTTGAGCTTATTAGTTGGAAGCAACAGAGGAGGAGAAAGAACTGGGTGTATAGCTGGCCATTGGATGACTGTGAGCTGCCAACATACTGTAACCAATGGGGGGAAAAACTGTGATATCGTACTGTGAATCAGGCAATGATTTTATTAACAGTAGAGAAAGGGAAAAATGATGCTGTCTACATGATTCTGGTGAGGCCTCACCTGGATTATTAAATATAATTTGGAGATTTGTGTTCAGGCAAAATAAATTCCGATTGGAATGAGAGCAAAGATGATAGCATGCTGGGGGGAAATAGAAAATGCGTTTTACAAAAGCAAATGAAATATCTTGGCTTGTTTATCCTAGCAAAATGAAGGCTGAGAGAAGATAAGATTGTTTGCTATAAATACAGCAGGAAGATAAGCACTGGGAATGGAGAGGAGCTATTTAAGCTAAAGGCCAGTTTTGGCAGCAGAACAAATGGATCTAATCACCGTGAATAAGTTTAAGTTGGAAATTAAAAGGGGATTTCTAAGAACCAGACAACAAAGTTCTGGAAGGGAAAGAGCAAAGGGTAGAAAACTAAGTTTTAAAATGGAACTTGCTTCTCATTTATGAAAGGATTTGTGGGACATGATTGCTTGCAATCACAAAGTTGTGTGTGCTGGATAGATGACATTGCAGTCATTGTTATTTCTTAACCCTTTCTCTAGCTTTCTTCTTGAAAATTTAGACTCCGTATCAAAACCTGAGCAGCATTTATTTTCAGCACCTGTAAACCTAGCCACCTCTAAGATATTTGAGCCAGGACCCTTCAAACTTAGATTGGTGGAAAAACTAATTTTCTGTCACAACTCTTTTCCATTAAAAAAAGAACTTCTTGAATAGCTATAATTTGACAGCGGGGAGCTTTCTTGGGCAAACTAAGAAACAAGTTAATTTACTTCAACCCAAGTAATTCCATGAAGCAAGAAGGTCTCACTTCTTGGCAATTTGTATTCCTTGTTTAAAGGAATACAATAATCTCTATACAACAATCTCTATAATACAACAATCTCTAATAAAATATAGATTCCAGTTAAACTTTTTCTGCTGTTAGAGTGTTCTCTGTATTCCTTCACTCGTACACATACATACATAAACACACAGATTTTCTGGTGATTTCTAAGGGGTAAGGTTACACTGCAACTTTTAACTTAGCTGAAAAATCAATATCCAATCAGCTTTTTTCATGGAACCTGTAGGAACTTAATTTCTTGAGAGCCCTGTCTCTGTGTCAGATTTCATTAATTTTCACCAACTGATTAAAAAGTTATCCAGAGGAGACAGATGAGCAGACTGGATGGCCACATGGCTGCATTTCTTTTGGGAACAGGGATAAGGGGACATACTCATTTGAGATGACATACTTAGAAATCTCTGAAAAGTAACAATAAATTGTTATTTTTCCAGTAAAAGACAGTAATTCAGAGGAAAGCTATGACTAAAAGTAAGACTTCATGATTTGTCCTCCCCTTTTCTTTCTTTTACTTCACAGGCAGGGAAAGCTACCTGATTTTAAGTCTTTTAGGTCCTATTTGTGTCTTTATTACATTCTTGGAGTATAGCTTCCCTGGGACCTGATTTCTTGCCTGATAAAACACCTGCCTTAGATGTTAGGTGGAAGCAAGGGAGTATCTTAATCCTTTGCAGTCTGTATCAAAAAGTCAGAGTCTTTCTTTTTACTACCTTCTTATACTACATGAAAAGAAGCATCACAGATTAGTGTTTCTGTGGCCTTGTACCTGGGGGAGTGCAGAGATGGATACATAGGAAAGGAATAAAAAACCCAAACAGGACAATGCCCAACTTCTGACACTCAGTGCTTTAGAGATTTCCAGAACTAGTGGTTGCACCTAAACCCATATGTTTACTGTCTGCTGATGGACTGCCCTCATAATTTGTTATATTATGGAGGTTGCCACACTGGAGTTGTGCCGTACGGGAGGCTTCTAGAATAAATGTTTCTTCAGTTATGAACTCACCATTTTAATATTAATAATGTGTATGAGCTCTGCTTATCTATTGAAGCTTCTTCTCTGGCAGTCAGTCCTCTTCCCAATTTCTAGTCTAAAATAATACCTTTTATCTCTCTGCCAAATGCAGTCCTTTCTAAATAGGAACAGTTAGCATGACAATGTCCTTATGCCATTGCAGACTCACGACTTCCTGTCCTTTGCAAGTACCTGTGTCATTCTAATGGGTGATACTGAGCAACCCTCAGTTATCTGGGTACAACACTGGTTTGCTCTGTATCCATCATACTATTTTGGATGCCAAGAAGTGGTTTAAGTTGAATGCAGATGTCTCATTGAAGTGAACCTGATGGATGTGGGTTCCTAGGTGCGCATTGCTTACAGCATGGAGAAAGTTAATTTTTCAAATGCATTCATGTGGTTTTGTTTTTAGGTTATATAAGGCTTTTGCAATGGAAGCAGGATTTGGGGACTCCCATTTATATTCGAGGCCTGTACTCTTTGAATCTGCATCCAACAGGGACAAAGCAGACCACCACCCACCACTATTCATTACATCTCAGGGCATAATCTCTTTAGATTGGGGGGGGGGGGTAAGCCTTTTGTTTG
>VZTM01002144.1:45632-99048 GCA_013400555.1 Jacana jacana
GGGGGGGGTCAAGCCTTTTGTCTGCTCAGGTTCACATATGAGCCACAAAAAGTTCAGTGTGTAAAATATGTAAATTATTCAGGGAGAAAATATAAAATTTGTTTCCTTTTTGTGCAGAGTCTGGGACCAAATAATGCTAATTTAGAGCTGTTGAGCAGTATAAGTGAGGAGACACCAAATTCATGTAGAACACAGGCAATTTTGGGACTAAAGTGCATTTTCTTTCAAAGTGAGGGACACCTAACATGGCAGGCCTGAAAGTGGTTGTCCCAAGCCCCATAGGTAGCAAATGGGGACCTCAAAAACTGTTGTGAATAATGTGCTTATTCTGAACATGAAGAAAGCTTATTCTCCTAGAGTTATACTGCACTTCATGAAGTAACGTCTTTGATCTTTGTTTTTCATCTCAGTGACTACTGGACCCAATCTCTGCACACGGAAAAGGCTATTTATTATCTTCCCTTTTACCCCGAGGAAAGTGACTCAAACAAGTAGATTTTACAGTTGATTTATTCTTTACAGTGTTGGTAAATATGAGTGTATATACATACATGTAAATACTCCTCTTTGTGTGTGTGTGTTTGCGCGTAGTTTAGATCAAAGTTGAGGAGGAAGAAAGCAAATAGCCTATGAATGATCTTACTATATTCGGGGAGAGCATCTTGGCAGCCATTCCCTATGGCTGACACAGGTTGTAGGGCTCCCTTTGGACCTGTACTTCTACATCTGCAGTCTTGTGCTGCTGTTTGTATCCTATTCCCTCACATACACTCTAGCCTGCTGTAAAAATTTGGCTGTTACAAACAAGTTCAGCAATTGCAAGCAACCTGGAATTAAACTTCAGCTTCTAATTGAATTGAGTCAGTGATGGATATCAGAGCCTAGAGGACAGTACAGCAGCACAAAAAAGCACATGAGAAACCAATACTTAAAACAAGGCATGATTAAAGTGAAGAAACAATCTTTTGCTGATGAGACCAAGCTCATCCAGGAGGAGCTAATGAATCATGGCAAAGTCAAGCACAAAACATGATGCAATATATTTTTTTGTTCTTACAAAATTACTTCTGACAACTAAAGCAACATCCTAATATCACCAGGTTAGGGATCAGAGTGACCAATTCTATTATGTGTTCTATATTTAAAGGTGGAAAGAAATGGGAAGGATAACTGAATTTATCCCTATTTTCCTTTTATCCTCAGTTTGGCTTCTTTCTGTGCCATACTCTATAGATAATTTTGCTTTTATTGCAGATATATTCCATCTAGCTTACCGTTAAGCACTGAAGAAATTGACAGTCATATTGGACACTTCAGTTTCCATACAGGAGATGGTATTATGCAGGTGAATGATTTTATTTGCAGAATAAGGAAAAAATGTGCATAAAGTTCATATTTATTTGCTAGAGTATGTAAGAGCTCAGCCATGCGTTTGCTAAATACTATAAACTTCTCTACTGTTTGTCTTACTCTGAGTGTTAATATGATTTAGTTTACTGTTTTATAGTTCATAAAATTACACTGAAAATTTGATTCTTTATGTGGTCTAATCCAGGAATCCTTACTGGGGTGAAACTCTGTACATCAGCAGATTTTTGTTTGAGGAACTTTGTTAGATAAAGTGGGATGCCTGTGCATGGCTGTGTGCACACATAGTAACAGTATTTTGTGTAGAGAGTTCGGTAAGGAAAGAAAACAACCTTAGTCTTCAATGCTGTTTTGTGTACTTAGTCCTTCCTGCTTTGTACCAGTGTTTAAAAACAGTATCACAGACTGACAGACCATGGAGATTCTTTCTTTACAGCTTTCTGCAAAGTCTCCTTCATGGAATCATGGAACTGTGAGAGTTGGAAGGGACCTCTAGAGATCATCTAGTCCAACTCCCCTGCTAAAGCAGGGTTGCCCAGAGAACATCCCTCAGGACTGCATCCAGGCGGGTCTTGAAGGTCTGCAGAGAAGGGGTCTCCACAACCTCCCTGGGCAGCTTGTTCTAGAGCTCTCTCACCCTCACCATAAAGAAGTTCTTCCTCATGTTTGAATGAAAATTCCTGTGTTCCAGCTTGTGCCCATTGCCCCTCATCCTGTCACTGGGAACCACTGAAAAGAGTCTGGCTCCATCCTCCTT
The DNA here is from genome assembly GCA_013400555.1 of Jacana jacana. Lineage (NCBI taxonomy): Eukaryota > Metazoa > Chordata > Aves > Charadriiformes > Jacanidae > Jacana > Jacana jacana. The sequence continues at coordinate 47,758 of VZTM01002144.1, forward strand.
CAACCCACCCTTTAGATACTTATAAGCATTTATAAGTCCCCCCTCAGCCTTCTCTTCTCCAGGCTAAAGAGTCCCAGCTCTCTCAGTTCTCTCTCCCAGCTCTTATGAGGAAAGGCTCCTCCTTCTTGCCATCAACTCAGTCATGACCTGTGCTCTGCAGCAGGGTGGCATGAAAATAAAAATTTGTCAAGGGGAAACAAATGCATTTTATTTGGCATCTACTCTTTTCCCACCCTGTTTGCACTTGGCTGCACAGCCTGGCACCATCCTGCTTTACGGAGTAGAGCTCAGAATATAACTCACTAAATAGAAATGAATGAAATGTTTTCTGGATCTCTATATTTAGTCATATTTCAACGATAGCAATGTATGCAAATATAATGGGATACTCTCCATAGCCCTTCTTTTATTAAATTAAGCTGTGGAAGTACTACAAGACAGAGAGTGATGTCTGTAAAGTAACCTGTCTTTTAAATGGCAGAGGAATGGCCTAACACATTGTTTTCCCTCTCCTTAGCTCTCGTGTCCGTTTGGGATAAGGAATATGTAACTTATCCTGGCCCGTCAGGTAATTCAGAAAAATACTCTTCTGGCAGCTGTTCAGCAAGTCTCCTTTTGTTGCTTGGTCCAGCATCCCCCCATCCTGGGTATCAAGGTTAGCAGCATCTTCTTCCTCACTAGTAATAATGGGCTTTGTCAGACTTAGCCCAGAAAGGACATCTCTTAATTCTGCTTCCAGTCAGTTGGGTGGCAGTTCTGCACAATGCTTGGAACAGCAGCACTGATGACTGCAGGAACTGCAGTGATTGTGTATTAGCACATGACATAAAAATAAATGGTGTCACATCAGTGATTTATTTAAAGTCTATTAGTTGGGTAAGTGATGAAGCATAGCTAAAAATATACCTCAAGAGAGGACTGAAAGGGGTTGGAGTTGAATGGGACTCAAAAGGCACGGGTGATATCTTATAGCCTGCAGTATGCAGTAAGGCTAGCTAATCACAACCTGACTTTGAAATACACAGTCTTCTGCAATGGTGAAACCATCACTTCCTGCTGCTTTCATTTGTCCTGTCTTCTGAAAATGGAAGTATGGTCAACACTACTTTCAATGGGAAACACTCAGGTCAGTCTGATGCCTCAGTGCTGGTTCAAAAGGTACCTGACAGGGTCATGAAGCCATTACTGTTCCTCATCTTCTATTTGGTGGGTTGGTTTTTTTGACCTTGTGTTTAAGACATGGTGCTCAGAGCCTGCCCTTGCTTCGTACATGCTAATTTGTTGCAGGGCTCCATGCGGCATTTTCTTATGTAGCTGTTGTGGCTTTTCCAGAGGCAGCTGCATTATGGTGATGAGCAAAGTGACCTCATAGACGATTCTGAATTTATAACCATATAGGGATTCCTTAGGGTTTGTCTTGCTTTCTCTATGCTTATACTGACATCTCTTCCCATGGTCCTTAGGACTCCATATCCATACCCCCTCAGCCCCCTCTTGCATCCCTGATCCTCCCCCCTCTTGGTCCCTTGCCACCAGGGCAAGGGCAGTCTCCTCACCTGTGTGTGGGAAGTTTTGCTGTCCAGCTGTGCAAAAAGCACTCTCTTTTGTGGCAGGTTTGTAGCCATGAGTGTGCTGACTGCCAGGCTGTCATGCTGGGAGCCCAGCTGGCCACTGCCTGCCGGGAGCCTGACTGACTCGAAATAAGACAACAGGGATAATGTCTGTTTTTCCATTTTAGACTCAGAAGGAACTTGTGTCACACAGGAAAGGTTTTAACCCCATTCCTTCAGCTGGTTCAACCCACCTCTAACAACGCTTGAACCCCTTGACTAATTTTAAATACATTTGACATAAAAACAGAGATGTCAAGGGTACAAAGCTCCTTCCAGTTTTGCAAAATGTGCATTCAGTCAGTGAGGAGAACCCCCTGCTCAGGAAAAAGGCAAGGGGAGTTTGACCCCTGGCCATTTTGCTTGGCTTGCAGATGTCTTGCACAGCTGTGACTTGCAAGCTTCTGAGCATGAATTGCTGTTCCTAGAGCAGTGTCCTATCCTCTTTCTTTCCTTACACCAGAGGTTAATGCAAGGGAGGTCTCAGGGCCAACACTCACCTCAGAGACTGTCAGCTGCACCAGAACAAACTTGTTTTGCCACTGCATGCTTGGCATTCTGTCCCAACATGAGCAGGACAGTGATTCTGCACCACACAGCTGAGATTCATTGGCCCAGACAAACTGATATCCTGACGGACCACCAGAAAAAAAAAGCTGCCTGCCTGCTGCTGAGCAGGAACCCTTCACACCACTGATCTACTGCAACTTTTGGCAGCACACAGGCCATGTCTCAGGGAGCTGCTGCACTCTGCAACCATTTGGTGGGCACCTAGGCCTTGGCAGATGGATGGCCAGCCGTGCAGCCTCCCAGGGCTGGCCATGGTCTAGTTCATCCCAGAGGCTGGTTTCCATTCCCTCTCACAGAGAAGTCTGAGATTCCACATCTTCATTTCTAATCAGATCCTGTAGCACTGAAATCCCCAGTGGAACTGAGCAACCTCTGTTTCTTTCCCAAATTGATCCTCTGTGCTGCCATACAAAAGTGCTGGTATTGATAATCTCTGCCAATAACTAGGAGTTGTCTCACTCTGGAAATAGCTCTTCAACTGGAGGTTGAAAAGGATTTATCTTCCAAACATCTGAAGCTCTTTTACTGTCTAAATGCTGAATGGTTTCTTTTCCAGAGAATGGCCACAACTGTATTTTTCATTTTCAGATGTCTCCCCCTCTCTGTAAATAATTTAATGGCTGCTGCATCCATTCTGGATCAGTTTTCTGGATCAGTGTTTTGCTGATTTACAGTCAGTGGATATTAGCTAACTAATCAAATTCACACACAGAGGACCATTAATACAACCACCAGAGGCAGTGATAAGGAAGTCATGCATCTGTTATTCCTAATTAACATGTAAAACTGGAAAAAATATTGTATAACCTCCTTACACAGGAAAGGAAGATGGTTGCAGGATGTCACAGGCTGTATCTGCACTGAGGGACCCACCAGTGGTGGGTGGTATGGTGGCTCACCCAACACAGGCCAAGGCATGTGATGACTCACTTCAGCCCACATGAAGGAGAGCTGGTTGAGTGATACCAAGGGAGCTGTGTGCTCTGCACCGCTCACCATGGTCTGTTTGGTCAATAGCCAAGACCCATACCCATGGGTGTGCCATGAAGGGTGCAAGCTTAACCAATCCAGTCTCACCATGCAATAAGCCCTTATGCAGACCAGCCCATTTGATATTGGTCTAGCACCTTCAGAATGGCAAACTCCCATGTATTTGTCACCTCACTGCCCAGCTTTTCTATACTGACTTTCTTTATAGACTGAAACGTTTATCAGGAACGAAGACCTTGCTCGTGTCTGCCTCTTCTAAGGCAGTTGATGACCACTGTTTTTTTAAAACATATTGTACGTTCCCTGTGCTCAGCCATGCAGGAAGAATTGTTCTCTGGGCAATAAGTACATTTCCTACTACAACAGAGCAAAGGTGTTCTTCAGCAGGTCTGTCTGCAAGATGGCATTAACCCAAGCCAAGCATAACTTAGTCAGGAGAAAGAACTCAGCTCTCAAAACATGGCTTTTTTTTCCCATTTTGGTCTTTCCCTTTCCCACTATATGCAAAAGATAGTAGGTCTCCTTGATTTGCAGGGGAATTAGTGTGCTTTTTTAGCTCCCCTGGACTTCAAAGTGCCTGCACCACTTTTGAAATACGACTTCAAGAACTTGGAAAAGTACCATTTGTTCCTACTTGAAAATTAGGATTATTTTTATATAAATATGAAGAAATTTCTGAGGTTCCTTCATACCAGAAGCCAACAGGACTCAAATAGTTGATATGGAGGGATGAGTATAGTTTTTTGTGTTTGTGGGGAGGTAAACTGATTTTCCAGATAAGTGATCTAGATATGCAATTATTTGTCCATATTTGAAAATGTGAATATCTGGGAATATTAATATTATATTTGCAGCTGATTGAATGCTGAGAACGTTGTCTGGTTTACAAATTGGGTACTGTCTCTGACTCTGCTGCAGCTACAGTTCCATTATGCCTGTGCTCAGTGAGAAATGGTGTTTTTCTGTGACTTTCAATGATCCTAGTAAATTATTATATCATAAAACTGGGGTAAATGAAAGCATACAGAATTGCAAATCTGCACTGATTTAGTAGGAAGAGCTGCCAGTCTTTACGAGAGCAAGTGCAGAATTGATATTCATGATATTTTAGGAAGGAAACGTAAGTCTAACAAGTTGGAGCAGTTCAGCAAGTGGAGGAATTTCAGTGCCTGGGAGTGAAACAGAGGATCAGCTGCTGCAAGCAACCACACTGGCCACTTCATGTTCTCCTGGGCATTCTCCAGGTTTACCCTGTACCATTAAAAGGTATTTGTTACAGTCTTGGCCGAGCCCCTCCACTGGGTAGGGGTCAGTCTGGCGCACGTGCAAATCCTGAGCACCACCTGCTTTACATTGTGCATTGAAAAAACATGACGATGGGTTCTCAGTCATAAGGGCACGTTCCCAGTTGCCCTATTTCTTGGTGTGAATTGGTGGTTTGAGCTCTGTGGTTGTCTTGCCATACCCTGTCAATGGGACTGTGGCTTCCCATCAAACCCCAAGGAGATAACCTGTTAGTTAAAGGAGGAAATCCAGATACCTCACAGGAGTTTCTAAGCATGAGAGTTTACAGTTGAAAACATCACAAAATTATAACCAATAGTAAGTGGGCCAGGATAAGACCATTCAATATGACTTTACTTCTCCTGTAGAACAGAGCTGAGTCTCAGTGCTTAGTAAGTGGGCCCTCACAAGGAGTGTGTTTCCACACAAAAAGCTCCCCAACCTAATTTTCTGGCTTTTACATGGGGCGGTGTTTACTTACAGGGTACTGCAAGACACAGTTAGAGCAATTTTTTATACTATTCAGTGCTGATCAACTGGAAGTTGAGCACTGAAAGCTATGCTAATTGAGCAATCTGTGGTTTGAAGGTATAAATAAGAAGGCATTCAACATGTCCAGCTTAGCCCAGGCAGCTTCATGGTTCTTGTTACTACCTTTATGCCAGTAAAAAGAGGGAGTTTTTTTTTTCTTTTAATTTGCCTGACTATTTCTTTCATCATTTATTTCATCGGCACTGAAATTAAATATATGTAGACTGGGAGACTTTCCCCAGAGCTCATCTCATCTCTAGTAGCTGATTCACAAGATCCAGTGTATTTTTACCTGTTGATGATAAGGAATGAGTAAAATGAACATTGTTGGAGAAGCTGTGTCTAATCTAAGGAAGTTATTTGAGTGGTTCAGAAGAAAGTTATAAGTTTACTTTTGAGAGGTGACTCTTCTTAGGTCACACGCTTTTTTTGCCTCATTAGGCCTCCAGAAGCTTTCGTTTCCATTCAGCTGGAGAAACAGGGACCCTGAGATAGGAAGCTGGACACGTTCACTCAAAAGAGAGAAGCACTGGGCAGCAGCTGCGAAACCCTCTAAGCATGTCAGGAGGCTCCTCAGTGTTTTTGAGAAGGACTGTTGGGTTTGGTACGTAGGTGAAGTGATAGCTTTGAGTTAGTGTTGTAGTGACCCTGTGGTTACTTTGGGACAAAGGTAACCGGTGGCCGGTGGGGAAACCCCAGTGTAGGGAAGGAGGCCAGGATGTGGCCAGGGTGTGCTGGTCAGGTGCAGAGTTATAGATGGTAGCCCAGATCCACCAGCAGCAGTGGGAGACTCAAGTGAACCTTCCTCCATTGTGCCATCTCCCATGGTCACAGCTACAAGGCTCATGGCTGAGAGGTGCAAGGAAAGCAGCAGCACCTTGCAGACATGTGGCTAATTAAAGGCTGTGGATGTTAACAGGCATCCTAAATCATTTCCAGCCCACATAAGGCAGTAAATTCTGGCTATAGTTATGCTGTTCTGGGCTTTTACGTATGAAACATCCAACTGTGGTCCCAGCTAGAGCCCAACACTATGTGAAGAAGGCTCCTTTAATAAATATTTCTAGCAGTTTTATGATTTTTTAATTTTAGAAGATGTGACAGCTATAGAAAATAATAAATGTAAAGATACCATGATGGCTATAGATTTTGCCTTTTGCAAATTTTTCCTTATCCAGTCACCAAAGGTGACAACATGGATCCTGTATCTTCTGAACTTTTGTATCTTATGCTGAATACTTTACAGATTAGATATGACCTTTAAGAATTTACTGGGTAGTAAAATCAAACTCCTTCTACACAAACCCTTCATGGCTATTCTCTTTCTGAAATAGCATAAATTATTTAGCTTAATGTGCTCATAAACTTCTTGCCAGCTCAGTAGGCTGAGTGTATGAAGAAATGACTGCTAGCTGCAGAATCTTTTAGGAAGCATTACAGAATTTGTGAACAAAATTATATGAACCAGACTGGAATAAAGTAATTCTGAATTTATTTACAAGACTGCCTTAACTATCTAACACTGATTGAAAACTTTATTGATGTTTATGTTCCTTAGAGTTTTGGAATTTCATAGCTTAGATGTTTGTAATACTGAACCTGGTAGGGTTTTTAAAATTACATTAAAAAAATATGTTACAAGTATTTTGGTCTTGTTAGATTCACAGTACATATAAATCCTACATGCATGATATTAAGAAGAAAATATTGTCTCATTATAGGATGAAGTTCTGAAACTCAAGAGAGACATTATTGTTGAATATTGCCGTAGGTAAGTATATCTGATATAGACATGTACTGTATGTCTAATGTATGTTTAATATAGGTCTAGTGTAGACATTTTCATACATATGCATCATGTTTTAAACATATTTCTTGTTCTGAGGGCATCATTTTCATGTGGATAATATGAATTTACATGCTTCAGAATATTATGACTATACCTGTAAGCCATTTTGCAAGCTGAGAAAGAACATTTTCAGTGGCTTAGTAGGATAACATTACAGGCAGTACAAGCTGTGTTGCTGAATGAGTAGGAAATGCACCACTTGGATTCTTTATGAGGAGAAAGGATTGATGATGGGGTGCTAAGAAGAGACACACAACAGCAGCAATTTTTTGATATTTCAGCAGAAATACCAGATAAACATCATTGACATGAGTGATAACTTGTAGTGGAAATAATGTGCAGTAGATCAGAGAATGAATGAGTGGGATGTACTAGCTTGTGAATCCAATGTAGTTTGTAAGACAGCTTGGGAAAAAATAGAGGTTCAAACCGAGTTTGGATTGGTTTTATATAGATATATATATTTAAATTCTGTGTTCATACTGCATTGTTCACTATTTTATGGGTTTTATTCCAGAAAGTTTACCTTTCTGAGACCTTGATTGTCTTGCATGCAATCTTGTGAGATTGAGCACATGTGCCAATAGAGAAGGGAAAAAATATAAGGAAATGAGCTATTGCTTGTCTGTTTTCACTGAGAAACGTACTGGACATGATATGCTGCACTAGACTAGTTTATACGTTACCTTTCTACTTCAACAATGCATAGCCTGTTATGAAGCCACCTAAGACCTGTACGTTATAGATCCACTCTGTCAAAAACCTAGCATGTGGATGTCAGAAGACAACCAGGTCTGTCTTCTCCTTATGTGCCCAGCGATACAGAGGTGCACCTGAGCAGCCTTGGGAAAGAGGATGGCAAGGAGCAAGCTGCCAGTAGGGCAGCTGTTTCAGTAAGCCACATGTCACAAATGACGTAGGTTTGTGTCATGTTGCAGATGCAGGCTGTCTTTAACCCAGGCACCGCTCCTCAAGTGAGTAGTTAAGGCCAGACCAATGGATCTGGAGGCATCTTGCCACCAGGGGCTGGAGTGGAGTTTCAACACAGCTCAGTGATGATGGAATCTGACTCAGGGTCACACCGTCTCATTCCCAGTTCTGCAGTTAACATGTCATCTCGCTTTGCTCTTTCCTGCTTCTGCTTCCTTATTGTAACATAAACATCAGTAACTCCCACAAAGCAGTTGCTGTACTAACTTGTGGATATTTCTAAGGTCCTGCAGCAAAGGCAATGCATCTGTGTGATGAAAAGCGTTAAATCTAAAATGTATCTTGGTTCCTAAATGCCGCTTTCACAACTTTTATCCTGCTGGCTGTCACACTACAGAGGAATCATGGCTTGTAAATTGTGCTGTAGAAGATGCTAAAGCAGCCAGTGTCCCAGCATGCCCTGAGAGGTCAGCTCATTGGGTACTACAGTAGCCTAAGAAGCCTCTTAGACAATTTCCATGCCATCACGTCTTCATTGGACTATCTCAAGAGAGAAAGAGGAGCAAGATTTAAAAAAAACACCCTGGCAGCTGATCCCAGGTTTGTATCATGTTTGCAAGTGTGCTTCTGGGGGCCAGAGTCCTCAGTCAGAGTGTATTACAAAGTAAAGGTGAATATGTGTTTGTAAGGGGAGTGGTTGTCTGAAAGTGCCCCAAGGAGTGTGTTCTGCCAGTCTTCAGGCAACCCCGATGGATGTAGAATATGCGTAGTCAGCGTTGCCTGCAAAAGCTGGCATAAGAAGAAGGAAAACTTCAGAAATGTGCTTGCTTCTGATCCCAACACTGCATGTAAGGGGGAAAGAAAGTGTCCATTTGTAAATCTGTCCATTTGTAAATCCCCTCCCTGATAAGGGGGAAAGAAATGGATAGTGTCCAAGATGTAAATCTTCTGCTTTAATGATTAATCCTAGGTAGTGAGGGTTGTGTTGCTGTTTAAATTTTGTGTATTTAAGATTTAAAGAAAAACTGTTAGTAAGTTGACAGAACTTGTCAAAAATTAGGAAAGTAGAGAAAGAGCACATGACAGACTAGGGGATGACCCTGTGTCATCTGCTCCTTTCAGAAGGGACATTTTTTTGGTTTTGTTGCAAGGATTCCTCAAAACTTGTGACTAGCAAGGCAAGCCCTTCTGCTGGCTCTCTGTAAGTCTCTGGGCTCCCCATGTTAGCACCAGTGGGCAGATGGTTTTAGATGTGAAAGCAGTCACCCAGCATGCTGGCTCGGCTCTTGGTCACCTTGTTTCCCAGCAATAGAGAGGCAACAAACACAAACCCCGGCAGCCTTAAGGTTCAGGCAAAAGCTTTAGTTCTGATTAAAAAGGTCAGGAGTGTGATTACAAGCTCAACAAATCGTAAAATGTGCTTCAACAAGATACTTGAGCAGGTGATCGTCACCCTGTCCCTGATGTTTAGCTGTATGCCAGCTGCAGGCCTGTGGAGCTACAGTGGCCTTGGGCTCGCTTTTATCTTGCAAGAAGCTGCTGGCAAGTAACCTCATCACAGGCCCTCGGCACTGGCCTTTTTTTTGCCTCTATCTGCCTGCTTTTATTAGGTGTTGCCTAGGGCACTGTATTTTGTACTGCCGTCTCGGATGCCCTGAGAGGCTTCTAAGCTCTACAGTATTTCACATATTATCCTAAAAAGTTGTACATGGGCCATTTGCTCTTAGCTTTGGAAGGAGCCTTCTCTGGATGCAGTAACAGCAGAGATAATAGTAATCTGAGGGCAAAATATTTTAGTAGACTTATGTTCCAAGCTGAATCTATCCCCCACCCCATGTTCTTTCAGTCTGAGGGTTTGTGGGTCACATAGTGTCCATCTCCTGCCTTGAACTCCTTTGGTAGCCCAGAAGAGCTGCCTTCAGCTGCAGAACCTATGCTTCTGCAGTTCATGCTGTGCTCTAACTCCTACTCTTGGTGTCATGGGGACATTGAGCAAAGAATAAATGCATGGGGCATTTAAGGAGTATCCATCTTGTGACAGAGGAGGTCTTGCAGAGCATTGCCTCTGTTGGGACATTCAACATACAGATCAGCAGGTCCTAGCACTGTGCACCCTAATCAGATACCGGTTTCCGCCTTTTGGTGGCCCTGTAACTTTTCAACAGCAAGAAAATATTTCAATACCATGTATACTGTACAGGGTCAGACTATAACACTTCCAAAATGTGAATATAAGCATTTTAACTTATAAGCAGTTACATGTTGTCCTTTTACAATTTAAAATTAAACAACCTAGAAAATAAGCATGTATACATATGTATGCCCCTTTATTTTTCAAATAGTCTTGACTTTTCTGAAGTTCCCTTTTCTCCTCCAGTGCTGTGATGCTTGCCTACATCTCTCCAGCAGCTTGTGGCCCAGCCACTGCCACTTCCATACCACTTGCTATATTGTGCTGCTTTTCTGTGGTTTTTGTGTTTCTTCCTTTGACAAAGGAAGCCGAGAGCAAATCCTTATTTACTGAAGGATGGCAGATGTGAAGGTGTCTGGTGAGGAGCGAGGGTGGGGACAGCTGCAGTACACCCTTCACATCTGCATTGACCTGCCACTGGGATCCATGCCAGGTAGGGAGCTACAGGGAGTGGGAAAAAAGGCCTTAATTAAAAATGGCTCCTGCCCTTTCAGTCCCTCTGCCCGCTTTTTGTCCCTGCTTTATCAGTTATTACCTGTTAATGTTTCATTTTCTGGTGTTGTTCAACTGAAGCTAAGAAGCACCTTGTAGACACCAACTGTCAATTAGTTATGATGAAAGCAGAAATTTAGCTTCTATCTTGCCTGCATTTAGAGGGTTATAGCAGGACACTAATTTGATTGCTTTCTTATCTTCTGAACAAATCTTGTAGCATGCATTTGTGACTGCCAAGTGCTTGCAGGGGGAGCAAGTCCTGCCTTCTCTGCCCCTCTCTCCCTCCCTATGAGAAGGACCTGCAGCTGGGTGAAATAAGCAGTGGATGTGGCGGACAGGGTGGGGAAGGTGGCTAGTTACAGCAGAGGAAAGAATATATGTGTGCAGTGGAAGGGGGGTGGGAAAGAGAAAAAAATAACCTGAAATAAAGAAGAAAGGAAGGAAGAAAGAAAAAAAAGACTCTTGGGAGGAACAGAAGAAATTATCATGGGAATAGTTACAATGAAAAGCTTTCTTGGGGAAAAAAAATAAATAAAAAAATCTGTATTTCCATGAGCCCATAGTTCATTAACATGTACGGGAGATGTTTGAGAATAGCCCATCTAACTTGAGATGCCTGTACCTGAATAGGCTCCTCTGATAAGCAAGAGGTGCTTGAAAAGGACGACCCTTTTCAGGCTCCTGCTCTAGGATGAGATGAGTTGTGTCCTGGAAGTGCCTTTTTCTTTCTCTATCAACTCAAGGGGGTGATTATATTGTCAACATCTGCATTTGGTCAACTGAACCCCCCACACTCCTGGTTTTGCTGTCTTTATGTTATATAGAACCCAGCTGCAGCAGGATGAAGGGAAGTCTGTGGATACATTCTCTGTGCCTGCCCTTGCTGGCTTACCTAAGCCTTAGCAATATCCCTTAGGAAAAGGCAGAAGTGCTGGGGTGCAGCAGAGTTGTTATCTTACATAAGATAGTAAAAGATTCCTGCAGCAACTTAAAAGTAAATGTTAGAGTCAGGAAGAAAGAGGACAATGTAGGGCAGTGGTTTCCATGCGGTGGTGCTGTCCTGTTCTTCCCTTCCCCCCAGCCTTTTCCTTTGTTCCCGGACTTGGTGTATGAAACTAGGTCATAGCTCTTAGCCATACATGTTTTAAAAGTACTAGTCACTCTGTGAGCGTGACACAGCATCTCTGGGATGTTGGGGGATGGGGAGGGGTTAGTGGGTTTTTTTTACACAATGTAGAAAATCTGTTTTATTTGGGATTAAACTGTGTTTTCTTAGGAGATGGCACTGCAAATTGTTCATGTGTTGCTGGGGTAGGCAGCACCTGTGCTTTTCTTGATGCAGTGGACTGTCCTTATTCTTTTCTGAGGTGCCACATCCTAGCAGGGTGACATAGTGTGGGTCTCCTTTACAAACACAGCTATGGAGAAGCCACCCTTAATGTCCTGTGGTAAGGTGGGGAAGTCCAGCATCTGTGAGAGGCTGCCCACAGTCCTCTTCCACCAAAGTCTGTAAAGATGAAGCACATCTGCAGAGCCTGTGTGCTCCTGCCTTGGAGGAAACCCTGGTTTCCCTGTTTGCCCTCTCCCTGATGGTATCGCTTCTGAGCTGTGATGTAAAGTGGAGGAAATGGAGAGTGTGAATGCTAATCTCACCCTGAAAAAACGTCACTTGTCTGGTTTCCTTAGGTACAATTTGCGCTTATCATTCTAGTGCAAAAGTTAGGAGGGCACAGCTGGTTAAACAAACCCTGCCCAAATATAATTTCTGTGCTTACAATACAGAGTATTTAGCCTTTCATTACTCCATCCCACCCAAACCAAAGGTCTATATTTTTTTGCATTCGGCCTTGCTTGCTTTTTTATTTTTTTTCAGACAAAAGGAAAAAAAAAAGATTAAAAATCCTGCAAAACTTTCATAAAGAGCTGAACTTAATCTTGAAGCTGAATTTATATTTCTTGTTTCAGAATGTACTAGCTGCCTATTGTACTTCATCTTCATGTATGTGAAGACAAGAAATGGCACATTGTATATAAAACCAGGAAAATAACATTATTCACATAATAAATGTTGTATTTTCATATCTTCTGGCAAAAAAAAAAAAAAAAGGGCTGCCTACTAGTAATAGCATATCATATTTTAAAATAATGGTATTGAATTTTAATGCCTGCCTGCTGGTTTGCCCTGTCTGTCTCCTGCTCTAGCCAGCAAAAGCATGTTCTCAGAGGAAAAGACCCTGAATGCCCTCAGCACAGCAGCTCACATCCCTGCTTTGTAGATCAGATGCTTAAAGAAATTTTCTTTCAAATTTCTCTCACATTCAAGCAGGTTTTGGAGGTCAGACCTTTACTCCGTATTCTACACATCAAAGCTAAATCATGTTATGTCTAAGTTACACTTGCTACAAATCTGAAAGGCAAATCCTATGCACAAGGTACAGCTTTATCAGACTTTAAAATAGATATATTTCTGGGAAGTGACAGGCAGAAAGAAGCCTCAAAATGCTAAACACGTCTCACTTTTTTGCTATACTTCAGATCCTTCCATCCTTGACCATGCTCTTTGCTGTCTCCAGATGGACACACCCACCCTAATTTGTGGTGCACCCTACTGAAGGGCTGATCATGTCCAAAATGCTTCCAGAGAAGGTCAATATTTGCTAATGCTAAAAGAGATTTTGTTCTGGGTGGTAGGTCATGCACATCTTTTTACACACATCACAATTTTCCGTGTCATTGGAGATGCAGAAAGAAACACCAGAGATTTCCATCTGGCTGGAGCTAGCATGTGCTAGAGGGTGGAGGGTGATGATGGGTGCCTGTCAGGGAAGAGAGAGCTTTGGTTCTCTGGGTTCAGAGGTGGAAGCAACAGTAAAAGGAAAGATCCTTTAATTAAATACCTAAAGATCTTTAAAGATCAGAGTTAAATAAATCAAACCTAGCCACGTGCCATGAGTTGCCTTTTCTTATTTGTGAATGTATTCCCCATCCTACTGGTTTATCAAGTATTGTCCCTGACCCCATGTACACACAAGTGGCAAGCTGGTACCTTTATGTCCTCTTATTTCTGCTGAAACGAGGAGAAGGGACAGGAGGGAGGAAGTAGCTGGGCTGGTCCTGGCAGTGTGGGAGCTGGAGATGTTGCCACACAAGGGCGAAGGACTACGAGGGGACGGCTGCCTGGCCATGTCCATCTATTTGGATAGATATAAACACTGAAAAAAGCAGTTGTAAGAGACATTGAGGAAGCAGTTTCTAAACCAGAGGCTGTGACACCAGATGGGATGGTGGCAGCTGGGAGTGGTATCCTGAGCCTGAGCAAAATCAGGGTTTGACCTTGCTCTGGGAACCCTGGTGCCATCCTGGGGAGGTCTCATTTGGTGCCAGGAGTGGTTGTAGCCTGAGAAGCAAAAATATTTGCTATTTTAGTGTGTTTGCATAGGGACAATCATCTGAATGGTTTTATTTGTGTGTTTATCTTGTCAGCAGGCTGCTCTCAGAGCTCTCCACCTAGGCCTAGAAATTGTTGGTGCATTTTGTGATGTGGTTTCATATCTCCTGGCTTATGCTCGATTAGGAAGTTCCTCAAACTGCTTTTGTACCTCAAACCCAGAGCCTCTGACCCCAGACTGGGGAGGGACTGACAGGATTGGTAAGTAACAATTATTACGTTCTTAAGGTACATGATTCCATGGTGCAAAACACTGATGGTGAGAAAGGGACAAAGGGAGCATGAAGCTTGATGTTAACTGAAAAATTAAGTCAAGATCGAATTGCAGTCACATTTCTTAGTTTTTCCTGCTCCATTCTACTAACTGGAGACTGTTGGATTTCGAGAGCATGCCCACAGCATCACAGGTCTGTCACAAACTCACAGAAAAGCAACATACCTACCAGGCTTGGGAGGTCTGCTCTGGCAGGGAACAGAGAACATGGTCCAAAAATTGCTCTTCCGCCTCTAGCAAGTGTCTGCTAAGCCATCTGGTGAGCCCATGATGATTTTATCTTTGCCAGAAAATTTAAAAAGGCAGCCTTTGGTTCCTCTAGTAAATCTGTTGCTTGATTCTCTTTCCAAAGGGTGAAATAGCTGAGGTGTGTGTCGTCCGGCACAAACACATATTTGTACAGAACTAGTACTGGTTCACCTAATGGCTTTGACCTGCTGTTCATGTAAAACTGTATTGCAGGAGTGGGACGTGTCTGCCTTTAGTGGCTAGCAGTTAGGTGTGTAGCTACTGGGATCTAACAACTAGTTAGGTACCTCTGGTGTCACTGGACACCTTCTCTGGACACCATTACAAGGACATCTTCAGAGGAGTTGCTCATCCCAAGCTAAAATATGTTCAAAGTGGGATGAAGCCCTCTTTAGAGAAGCCTAAGATTGTGGGATCCCAATTAACTTTGGTGTCTGCTAGTTAGGCAAATGAAGTCATATGAAATAATCCTGTTGGCATTTGGCTTTTCAGTCACTGGATTGTTACTGCAGTAGAGTGAGCTGGGGTTTCAAAACCCGGCACGTTACACACACCTTCTCCTCTGTGGGGGGTATGTGCTGTGTGGCTGGACTGTTTTCATGGAACCTAGAAATGCCCACATTTCTGTTCTACAGTGCATTCTGAGTTGTGCAAAAACTTTACCTGCACAGCTTCCCCTCTGTCCTGACGTCTTTAAAAAAAAAAAAAAAAGAAAAATTGATGATGACAATTGGGTAAAAATATTAAATTCTTCAAGAAGCAATAAGAATATATAAAAGACTAGCTTTGTCTTTTAATGTCTCCAGATTTTATTCCTTATGTATTTTTCTTTTTATGGGAGTAAGATTTTTATTATCAGTTCTGAATTTATCTTCTCGAAATTTCATTTTGGAAGGGAAAAAAGGACTCTGTGAATCATAAATACTTGTTATAGCTTTTATTTTAATACTGTGCTTGTGAACGTTAGATTTTGAAGTGGGCTTATTTTCTCTGACAAAAAGCACTCCCTGTTGTGTGGTGTGCGCTCATTGAACCATCAAGTGTGAATTAGTAACTTCATTTGTATACGGGTAAGAAAGCTCATGTAAATTAGCATGTTTAATGAGCTTTGAAACAATCAAGAAAACTCAGCTCAGCGATCAGTGAGAAACCACGTAACCAGACGTAGGAGGAATATTATGTGCAGTGTATTTCAATTTCAGCCATATCTGGCGTGTGCCTAGCTACCGTGCTCTTACAACAGAAAATACGCACAAGACAGAGTCCTCAGTACTCTGCTCTCTCTCTGGCACGCTTTGCACAGCCACATTAACTCCACTGCTCCTGAACAGGAGACCATTTTAGTTGCTGCTGCTGCCACAGAATGATTTCCCTCTCCCCAAGATCAGACCATTTAACTTCCTTAAACGCTGAGAGCCCCTGCAGCCTGACAGAGAGAACACTGGGTTCCTATAACAGGTGTTTCCAAGTTAAATCACTTCTGCAGTGGCTGTGTCTCGGGGGGGCAGTCAAGCCCTGCACACGTTTCCTACAAACACCAAGAGCACATTCTCTTGTAAGGGCAATGACTTGTAGGCACCCATTGCTTTGGGAAGTTCTTGGCTAGGCTTAAAGGGAATGAAAAAAACTTTAGGGCCGCAGCAGAAAAATATCCATTAGCTTGCAAAACTGAGCCCCAGTAGTATTTTATTGAAAGCAATTGGAGAAATTGTCTCTATCGTTCCCTACCAGGTAATAACTAGTTTAGGTCTTTGGAGTAAGTAAGATGCCATCTCAGGACATGATTCTGTTTCTGTCTGACAAATTTAATCTCAGTAGTTTCAGTTGGAAGGAACCTACAACGATCATCTAGTCAACCAGATGTAATAATAGAAAGATATACAATTGTCCTCATTGGTATTTTATTATAATTGGTTTTTTAATGGGAAGGGATAATAAAAGAACCATTCTTCTGAAATGCTTGTAACTTTTCATTCCTTTGCCTTTTCCTCCCTGACCTTACTACATCCTCGTAATTCTCCACCTGCCATAATCTCTTTTCTTAAAGCCTGGTGTTGCAGTGTTGAGGGGGATATAAACACATTCTTATTCTGCCTCAGAGGGGAAAGAGGAAAAATGAAGAAAGTTGTGAGGTACAAAATTCCTGGAGGAAAAAAACTTTACTGAACTGAGAGATTTTTAAGTGCATCTCCTGAAACCTTATGTGATAAACTTACTGGTTTGGGGACTCCATGGACTGAACTTCAAGAGACACAGAAAATGATTGACAGCCTCCAGAATCCATTTGATCCCAGCAAAGTAGCCCAGGTGCTCACTGCTCACAGAGAAGTGATCTTTCTAGAGGTCAGTGCAACAATCAGGCATTGGCTATGGTAGGAATTACAGCCTGCTAGGAATGGGGATGGCACCTTCTTTAATAAAGAGGCTTTTTTTTTGATTCATAAAGAGTGAAGAAAAAAAAAACAGGAACAATTAATTTAAATTTTGTCCATGGTATCTGCTCCAAGATCATGAAATGTTCCATGTAAGTGTAGAAATTTTCTTTTCACTAAAAGCAGCAATTTTCCTTTAACTAAAAGTGGTGAGAGTCCTTACATGCTTTGAGGAGTTTCAACACACCATGTCAGAGTACAGCTGTCCTATTGTCTGAGAATTACATCACCTTTCTGTTGTGATTCAATGTTTACTAAATCATGGAAGGTTGGTAGCTGCTATGGAAGTCGACTTAGGGGTTCATGTTATTGTTTTCCTGCTGGATCTACATTTAATTCTATATTTTCCTTTATCAAAGACTGCTTAATAAGCAGGTGCAGAACTTCGACCTTCTTGTACCGAGATGTAGGAGAGAAAGAAACATCACAGAAACCCAACTCAGATCTACTTTTCAGAACTTTTAAAAAGATAATTATCTCCCTTTTCTCCCTTATGTTGTCTGTCAATAATGGTTACACAATGGTTTGAATGTACCCAATGGAATAAACATTAGGCCATGGGGGTTCCTGCTGTGGGATGTGGTGTGTGATAAAAGTTCATAGGACTCAGAGGGAGACTGCACAGGGTTGTGGAAGACGAATCTACAAAGGGTTATTAAACACTTAGCAATCACCTATGCCTGAGCTACAAATTCTTGGAGGCCATGAGAATATCTCTGGGAAATATCAGCATATGCTTGTTCTGGAGATTTTGTAATCTTCTCATGAATCTACTTTTGACCACTGTGGGAGACAGGATTCAGAGCTGGATGGACCTTTGCTCTGACCACTCTTATGCTGTTCAGTGGAGCTGTGTTTGTTTCCTTTTTCTCCACACCAGGGCTTGCACCGTAACACTAAATCATGTTTAATCTCTTCTGAACTTCTCTGCCAAGTTTGATCCCAGAAGCTGTTACTTGTCCCTATAATCCCTTTGTTAGTCCTGCAGCTGACACAAACAGCATGTCATTTTGAGAAGTGCTTTGAGTGTTTTGACAAAAACAAAAGACCAAGATCCCTGCCTTAGAGTTGCCATTCAAAGGAGGAAGTGCAGCCACAGAAAGAGCTGTAGTCCAGATTGCTTCTTGTATTGCAAGAACCAGTTGATCTGGGGACTCTTTGTTTTAAAAGCATGTGAATGAAGCACAGAAGAATTGAGGATAACAAAGAGACTGCAAGGAAATGACAAAGTCATATCCAAGCTTGGTTGAGTAACATATTTACATGATGCAGTAAACGGTAGCTCTCTGCGTGGGATGGCACAGCACAATGCAATCTGAGCATGAGGAGCCAGATGGGCCCCAGAAACCCCTTACACCTCTGTTGTGGGACAAAAGTCTGCTGGTTTAGCAGCTCCTGCTGCTCAGCTGGGCTCTGGTGTGTCTGCGTGGTCCAGCATTTGCTGGGTGGAATCAGGTCTAATGAAAACCAGCTAAACCTACCTCTGGACTCCAAGCATCCTATAAATTAGGTTCCACACCTTCACAAGCACCTCTGAAAACCTGGAAAATCTTTAGTGTCTCTCCCACTTTGCACAGGAAATTATCCTAAGAGCAGGAATAGGAAGTCATAGAGCTCCTGGATGACTATCTAGTCTATTAGCTACCTGCGTGTCCCTCTTCATTAGCATAGGCATATGTTTTGCTGCAAATGTCCCCAGATGCATTTTCACCTGTGCATCTACATGATTAACATTTGTGTCTGTTTGTTTTAATTGCCATATCTGCTGCCATCCTTATCACTCGCTCCCGTGTTGAGTTGTAATGAGAAGCAGTTGGAGATTTTTGAAGTCACCTTACTTTTTTTTAATACAAACATTTTAGTTCTTTTACAGACATTTTTGTCCTTGGGGGAAATTACAGACAGGATATACCATGCACTGCCTCTGTTGAGTAACTCTGCAATTCAGAGTGCATTTGCTTCACAGCTACAACTCCCACAGCGTCTGGGTCCTCAAAGCTGCAAGGTGAGTAAAGCACAGCATCCGAGGCACTCTCCCTCTCTTTGCACTGAGCTCCTTGGAGAACAAAGTCCTCTGCAGTTCTTTCTGGTGCCCTCACTCCTTCCTTAATGTGGTGCAAAGCACCTTAGCACTAATAGCTATTAAAAAAAAAATCCTTATTAACTTGATTCACCATTAGGAACTCAGGAACTCTAGAAAATGTTCTCTACAGAAGTGAGTAATAAAAACGTGAGATGGAATGTAATCACACTGATGTCACCCAAATGGAATTCTTCTGTATGACAGATGTTGGTGTTTCTACTGAAGTTCAGTTTTGGTAATTACCATTCTGAGCTCTCTCATCACCTGGCAGAAGTTTTAATTGCCTAACGTGTCTGTCATGATCGTGTGCAAGATGCTTAGAGGTAGAGCTTTCTTAGCTATAGTGTCACACAGAGCTACATAATGTTGAACTAGATACCTGGGTGCCAAAGAGGCACCTTGAATACACGGGCAAAGAAACCTGGTGTAATGTTAAAGGAAGTGAAGGTGAATCTTGCTGGTGATATTAGCACATTCCAAGGCAATAGGCAGAATAATCAGCTAAGTTCACGGTTCCTCATTTTCATCCCTCCTGCTAATTATCCAATATCAGATACTATTGTTTCACCTTAATTCCCAAACAATGAGTTATAGGAATACAATTTTCTGCCACCCCTGCCTTGATTTAGGTGACAACGACACGTAAGACCTCCTTAGTGTAACCCAGAAACAGGATTTGTACCCGCATGCAAAATCTGGACATCTTTGATGAATAAGATGTCCTGATGCTTCTGAGATAGGACCAGCAAGAAATGACTGACAGCAAGTAGGTAAGGATGTGACAGCTATTTTGTGGAAGCAGAAATAGCAGAACATCTTGGTAGGAAATGTATTCTGGAATGAATCTTACTGCCTCTTTCCCAAGGAGCAACAATAGGTGCCTCTCTCTTTTCTAGCACATGGCCTACTTTCAAAGTCAGAGCAGAGTGTATCATGTATTGAATAGCAGCTTGGCCTCTGAGTTGCCTTTTCCTGATCAAATTAGATGGGACTCTCATAACTAATTGAATGTTGTTCTTATTTATGACCAGTCATCTCTGTTCTTTCAGACACTGGTAAATTTTCCTTGGAGGACATTCCTAACAGAGGGAGGATTGTTTCCAGTCTCTATCAACAATACAATTAATATAAATTACAACATGCAGGTACAGTGAGACAGCAGCCTTGTGGTTATGTCCAAAGAAATAAAGGCAAGATGAATATATCATGCAGCAGGAAAACAACCTAATACTATCTCATTTCCTGTCTTTGTTTTCTAAAGAGAAGTGAACAAAAAACATCTCCCCCTTTTCTGTCCAAAAGACCATTTTACCATTTAATTCACATTTCATCTTTCTTCAGGCAGAGCAGAGCATTTTTATTGATAATGAACCTATACTTATTATCTTTCTAGTGTGCTAGAAATAGAGAATCAAATAATTTTTATGCATGGGCATATGTGCTTTAGGACCTTGGTGCTAAAAGCTTGAGATCCATTTGTGTTTATGACACAAAAAGCCCTGAGCTGACAATTACCTGAGATCTGCTATTATTGGTTAAGCTCTGCACAGCTTCAGACCTTCAGAGACTCTCCCTTGCCCACCAGCTGTGCCTGTGCAGCCTGAGCGCTGCAGTCCAAGGAGCTGGTCACAGGGAGCTGGTGACAATGAAGTTTCTAGTGGAGAATGTACTGCAGAACAGCTAGGGCCCTGCTGTGGAAGACCATGCAGACTGTCAAGCCTCGTTAGCTAAGAGCAAGCAGGTACCTCTGGCAACTCAGTTTGTTTGGGACTACACAGCTTCTGTGTAGGACTCCCCATAGTTTTTTGCAACAGAATCTCTGTGCATGTGAGTGACCTATACCTGAGGTACGCTGAAATAACATCACAGAATCACACAATGTTCATGGTTGAAAGGGACCTTTGAGATCATTGAGTCCACCCATAACAAAACAAAAAAACAAAAAACAAGAAACCAAACAAAAAACCCAACAACAAACCAGCAACCTAACAACAAAACAAAACACCAAAAAACCCCACAAACCCTTCACCCCCACTACACACAGACACCACCACAACAGAAAACCCCCCACCATAACAACCACCACCACACCCAACAGTCTCAGGCACTACAGCATGCCCTGAAATGCCACATCTACACGTCCTAAATACCTCCGTGGATGGTAACTCCACCACCTCCCTGGGCAGGCTGTTCCAGTGCCTGACCACCCTCTCAGTAAAGTAATTCTTCCTGATATCTAATCTAATCCTTCCTTCCTGCAACTTTAGACCATTTCCTCTGGTCCTGTCATTATTCACTTGGGAGAAGAGGCCAGCACCCACCTCTCTACAACCTCCTTTCAGATAGTTGTAGAGGGCAATGAGGCCTCCCATCAACCTTCTCTTTTCCAGACTAAACATGCCCAGTTCCCTCAGCCTCTCCTCACAAGACTTGTTCTCCAGAACACTCACCATTTTGGTGGCTCTCCTCTGGACACTTATGCCTGGCCATCTGCTAAGAAGCAAAGTGGAAAATTATATCTCCTATAAATCCTGAGTGCTCTCAAGAGAAGCCCCAGATGATCCCAAGATCCCTAGAGAGAGATGTCCCTTGAGACCCTGTTGATATTGCCAGACTTCTGGAGAAAACAGAGACTGACTGTCCTGACTTCTCACACCCCACTGAAGGTCCAGCTCGGTCTTTATCAAGAGCTGCCTAGTGCAAAGGGGAAAGGGACAGCCTGACCCCTGTCTAAAACCAATTCCAGCCAAGGGGAGGCAAGGTACTTCCAGGATGTACTTGGATTGTGATTGTGGCTGTGAGGCTGGGGGCACCTAAAACCTGCCAGAAACTACACAAAAATTTGGTTCAGGGAATGGGGAGAGATTCAAACTGCGGTGGAAAACAGATACTCTGAGTTGCCAAGGTCAGAGGGATGGCAAGGACAAATACAGTTATTTTAAGGTCTGCTTCCCTCAAGATCTGAGCTAAGAGTTTCATTTCTCTAACAGTACTTTAGTTAGAGAGCAAGCAAAGAGTGTTGCTGTTAAAAGCAGCAACGAAACAGAGGATGTAACTTCTGTGTGATTTTATCCTCATCTCTGCTGTCTGTGAGTATTCATTCTGATCAAAAAACAGCCTGGGATTTCCCTGCACCACGCTCTGAAGAACACCCATTGCAAGTTCTGATTGTGCAATAGTCTGTCGCATGTCTTGTCCCACTGTATATGCAAAGAAAAGCACGTGAAAAGCTTGTCATAGCTTTTTGAAGCAAAATGTTTCCCTGTGACTTCCAGCAGAACTTGGCAGAAACGGTTGACTCAAGTGTGAACTGGTGGCAGAGCAGCAAAAAAGACATGTGAACTTCTGCTGAGATGTTGTGATCTGGTCATACCATGTAACTTGCTGGGGTCTTTTCTGGTACTGTGGAAGCTGAAGCTGAGGACTGAGGATATCAGTACAGTTACTCTCTACAAAGAGTTTTGTGAGGAATATGGGTGTTACCTTGGCTGCAAGAATATTCCAAGGTGACTGAGAAGATGAAAAATTAGAAAAGTCTCTGCTTTCTCCCACCATTTTCTTCCTGTCCCCCTCTTTCACTTTCCTTTTTTTATGTTGTTGTTGTTAATTTCTACCTTCTTTTAGTTTTGCTTATAATTAACCTAGTACTTCCACTTTTCTCTAAAGACTTAAGAGCTACCTTTCGTTTCTTTGTTTCAGTGCAATTGTTTTTCCCCTCTTTCGATGTCTATTCAAACTGTTTGCTGATGGTGTCTTCCAAGTGCATTCCTCTCAGTCGTGTGGTCTGCCTCTGTATTTCAGGCTCCATAAACAATACAGTACTTGAATCAATGGAAATTTTGGAAGCCTGTTAGATGAATTGTAGCAGAATTCTTCTTAACCCTTCTACTTGGCTCAAATTTGAGCAGTCAAGAATATGAAACTGGAAAATTTCCATCAGAGAGGTCCTTCTGGAAGCAGAAAATGGAACGTCACTTTTTAAAAAGCCTTGTCTCTGGAAACCACAAGAAAGAAAGTGAAAGAGCAAGACCACACAGTAGGGGTGAAATCCATGCATAGAGGCACTGGAAAACACTGCTATCATGCAAGGGAGCACGGAGGAAGCAGTGCTCAGTGGGCCTGTCCATACAAGGCCAAGGCATTTTAGACTGAGAAGTCCTACTCCACCACAGAAAATGTCTGTGTGGAATGAAATGAAATGTGTAAACAGCTGGTATCAGATTTACTCCATCCGGTCTCCGTTTCTCTGTATCCAGTGTTACATCCCATGCATTACCACCAGATCCGAGATGGACAGTCCAGTGCTGGGGGCCCACCATCATTGCCTCTAATTGCCTCTAATTTATAAACTCTGCCAAGGGAGCAGCTGCAGGGCAAAGCAGGACTGGCTTGCAGAGGGGCTGGGAGTCAGGGGCGCAAGTTCTCTGCACAGAGCGAGGAACAGCTTCCGCTTCCACCCATGGGCATGGACAGCTGCAGGAGAGACCCAGCATCAGCATCTTCCAGCCTTTCCGCACCCTAAGCTTTCTTGTGGCAATACCCGAGATCATACTGAGCAGTTCTTGCCTCCTGGGAGGAGAGGTGAGCTCCCTGCCCCTAGTTTTGCTTACACTGGCCTTTGAGCAGGAGAAGATTGAGGTGCCGGAGCAGGTCTTGAGAAGGGCAAAGAAGATGGCAAGGGGTCTGGAGAACAAGTCTCCTGAGGATGGGCTGAGGGAGATGGGGTTGTTCAGCCTAGAGAAGAGGAGGCTGAGGGGAGACCTTGTCACTCTGTACCTACCTGAAAAGAGGTTGTAGAGAGGCAGAGGTTGGTCTCTTCTCCCAAGTCACAGGTGATAGGACAAGAGGAAATGGCCTCAAGTTGTGCCAGGGGAGGTTCATATAGGATGTTACGAGAAATGTTTACACTGAAAGGGTTATTAAGCATTGGAACAGGCTGCCCAGGAAAGTCGTTGAGGCACCGTTCATGGAGGTATTCAAAAGATGGGTTGACATAGTGCTTAGTGACATGGTTTAGTTATGGGTTGTAGGGTGATAGTTGGACTAGATGATCTCAAAGGTCCCTTCCAACCTAGAAAATTCTATGACTCTGAGATTCTGTAGGGGCACCTGTAATAGATCTTCAGCACAAGGTCTGCCTGCAGTAAAGATGGGACTGTGGTAAAGCACCAAAATCCCACTGTCTCCCTCTACATCTCCACACTTCCCCTTCCACAGATGAGAGCTACCTACTTCCCTCTCTGAGCTCTGTGCTAACCTTTGTGTCATGCCATCAAGGGTTTA
Organism: Jacana jacana; assembly: GCA_013400555.1. Lineage (NCBI taxonomy): Eukaryota > Metazoa > Chordata > Aves > Charadriiformes > Jacanidae > Jacana > Jacana jacana. The sequence continues at coordinate 71,977 of VZTM01002144.1, forward strand.
AAAAGCAGTGTGATTAAAGCAATAAAACATAACGAGGTATGTAAGCTTTGCTAATGGCTCCTCTGCTTCTAAGAGCAAAGTGCGTGTCTGCCTTGGCACTTAGCGCTCAGAGGCACTTAGCAAACCCATGCTCAGATAGGAAGGAGAGCAGAGGGAGGAGGCAGAGGGATTTTCTTGGTCTATTTGAATGACAGTCATAGACAAGTTCTTACCAGTGACCAGATGTCCCTGCTTTATCTCTCAACCCCTTGCTCCTTCCCCTCTGTTTTAGTTGTGAATTATTATAGAATCATAGAATCATTCAGGTTGGAAGAGACCCTTGGGATCATCGAGTCCAACCATCAGCCCTACTCTACAAAGTTCTCCCCTACACCGTATACCTCAACACCACATCCAATCTACTCTTAAACACAGTCAGGGACAGTGACTTCACCAATTCCCTGGGCAGCCCATTCCAGTGCCTGACCAACGAACATTATAAACTTGGAGAAATTACTGAACTATGTAATAAGGCAGGACCAATGCAGAAGAGACTGCCCTGCTCCACTTACGGGTTGAGTGGGGCTAACGTGGTGAACTGAGACTTAATCGCATTCTGCATGGGTTAGGAACAGGAGCAAAGGAAGAAAAAGGGAAGTAAAGGTCCGAGGTCAGCAAACGCAAACAGCCACTTTGAGGCAGAATGTGTGAAATGCCCATCTTGGTGATTCTAGTGCAGATACCCTGTACCCAGCCATGAAAACCATAGTCCCAGAGGAGGACTTTGGAGAGCCCAGCACTAGCATTCAGCATATTCTTCCCCCTCAGAGGATCATCGGAAATTGAAATGAAAGTGTACCATGTGAGGAGAAAACAATTAGTGGGGCATTGAGGGGCCCACACAGCAACATGGTTTCCTGCAATTTCTCATAAGTGAAGTCCACCGGAGGCCTGCGGGGCCTGTTGTGGGATGAAGTTGGGCAGATGTGGGTGATCCCTGAGGCTCTGCAGTGACACCTCTGCTGTGTGGAGCCAGATGTGGGAACCTGCCTCCATCCAGAGTATCTGTGGTACAGTCACCCCCAAATGATATTAAACTTGATAGTGTATCTAGAAGCACTGCATATTAGAGAAGAATGGGAAGAGAATTGCTTTGGTTTAGTCTGTGAGTTTTTGCTAGTTGGCAAGTTGCTTTATAAGCAGTACAGAGATTTAGTAAGAGCTAAGTATTAAATTTGATTCTAGCTTCAAAAGCTTCTGGAAAGCCTAGAAATCCACATGATCCATGATGTGCAGAAGAAAATTAATCAAAAGATGACTCTAGTGATATCTGAAAGAGCCAGACGAGACCAGTCTCCCCGCTGGTATGGAGAATTAAAACACCCTTCTTGTGGAAGATGGAAGCCCCAGTCTTGAGGGGGAAAAGTAACCTAAAGGGCATAAAGGCAACAAGAGGTGTCCTGCATGTGATCAGAACGGCACACTTGATCTCAGCTCCCCACTTCCCTTTGCATCCATTTGGAGGCCAGGGACCAGCCGAGTCGTGGGGAAGGCATCACTGATGAAAAAATGGCTTACCCTCAGGAAACTCTTCTGGTTTGGAGAGCCCGTTGTGAGAAGTTCCAGAAATACATCTAACAGGAAGCCATAAAGAATTGTATAGGGAGATATTGTAAACCTTTTTGCATGGACCTCTTTATTCTGTCTGTTCAACAGATTCAAATTTCCTAAATCTCAGAGTTCAGTTTCTCTTTATAAAGTCAATGTTTAGCCATAATCACTGGAGAAACAATTGTGCAAACAAGGCTGAACACTAATTATTCTGGAGTTTGCAGCCAGCCTGAAAATAAACAACAGGGAATTACTTTTCTACTCCTCTGTGCTGGAGTGTTAATATTTTAGGCCTAACAGCGCAATTTAAATGCCAGACTTTTTATTATGTTAGGTGTTTACTTGGTACAATTACTGCATGGATCTGGGCAATTTGGCTATTCACAGGCAACAAATAGTAAACCAAAGAAATAGTGGAAATAAAAGGGAAGAAAAACGTGCCCATCTGCCACTGGTTGTGGTTGCAGGCAGCAATAATTAGTGCTACAGAAATGTTCAATTTCATGCAAAAGCCACATTCTTCATTTAATATTTACAGAAAACTCTAATACACAATCGTGAGCCAGGTCATTATTGACAGAACTGGTCTGTAATGAAATTGCATTTTGGCTTTGATACCAGAACGAATTTGATATTGCTGCTTAACACAGGCTTAGCAATCTGTTTGCAGTGACATTTACTTTTGGTTGTAAACATTTTAGGAAAGCTGAGAAACCCTGAGCTGTAGAGCATACCCAGTGTCAAATCCCAGGGATTACTGAAGGATCAATATTTTGTGACAACGATACCAACTGATATGTGGGGGTTTTTCTGGGGTTTTAGTGGGGGTTTTTTTTGGGGGGGGAGGGTATATTTTTTTTTTCTCCCTCCATTCCTGCAGAGCTCTGGAAACAGATAGTTAAAAACATTTGTTCAAAGGCTGATGGAAAATGACCAAGAGACAGATACAGAGGTACGTGTTCTACATTTCTATCTAAGCAGCAACTAAATTAGGTTTACAACTTTATTTATTAAAGCTCTTCTTAATCAGTGACCTGAAAGAGAAACACATTTCTTAAGTTTATGAGCTTAGATTCAGATTATGTTGGTTTGTAACAGCAGCATTGGCAGCAAACTTGTGCCTTGCCCTGCTGCCTTCTGACAGGTTTATTTCAGCTCTCAGGACTGCAATAATGTGAAGATGAGTTAGAGCTGGAGGTTTATATGCAACTGCAATGCAGGATTGCAGGACTTTATTCATGGATTCAGGGGTGGGGACGCTTCTTTCTGAGTCATTGGTAAATCAGAGGTCCAGCACCGTGTCAGAAAGCAGTTTTAGGGGGTTAGAAAAAGAGTATTTTCATATAGAAAATATTTATGAAAATATGATCACTTTTGGTAAAAAACTCGAAACGTTTTTTGAGAGAAAGGATGCTGGGGTCCAACTGCACTCCAGACAGTTGCTGAGCTGGTGACTTCATTTCCTTGCTGAAAATTCTCTTTCAGTTTCAGGTGAAAAAAACCCACATGATATAGTTGCAGCTAAAACCAGTCAACAACCTGATAAATCTGTTTTTCATCAGTTCAGTGATACTGCAGATTGGGCAAAAGCATTTACATTGAATAATTTTATTTTTTGCTTCATTTTGATATTGCAGAAGCATTTAATATACACTAAGGTGACCATGTTTCATTTTGACATATACTGAATATAGCAGCTTTTATGACTCAGGTGACCTGCAAGGTTTCTTATTTTGTTTTTCTAGGTTACTTTTAAAAAAGAGCCAGTGTCTTGCCCTACTGCGCTGTGACATCATGGCCAGAGAGCACAGCAACTTTGAGACCTACTCCATGTTTTATGAAAATATTCTCCAGCAGCAGCACCACCTACTTTACCAAAAGAACAAGTAGGCTCAGAGCATTGATTCTACTCTTGGAGAAGAGGGGAAGGTGGTTTCTGTGAGTGGGTGGCAGTTGCTAAGTGAAAAAAAAGTCAAGCTGTCAGGCTGGGAAGTTGTTGAAGCAGAGTTGGGCAACACAAGCACAGTCACCATGAGTCTTTGTGCTTTGCTTCAGGAGCTGCAGGCAGTGGAAGGAGGTGGCAACCAAAGCGATACAGCTCTGACACAGGTTGGGGATGAGAGTCTATCAACAGGTAGTACTTAGTGGTCTCCTCTTGGACAGAGTCCCAATGTGCAGACACATGGTGATAGTCTTTGAGAAGAACTGTAGGGCGGCTCCGAGGCTGCTGTCTCTGCACTCCGTGCCAGGAGTCATGGCAGAAGGACTTGTGAAACAAAGATACCCTGAAGGCAAAGGTAGCAGCCTGCTGTTTTGTGGTTTGTGTTCACAATGGATGAAACATCGGTAACCTTCTAACTTAAACTTCTATGAAGGATCTCCCTGCATGAGGCATTTTCCCAGGGCAATTCAATCAAGTGAGATATGGAAAATAAAAGGGGGTCAGGCACCTGGGCTGTACCTCCAGGTACCAGGTATGCTACAGCACGGCTGCATAACCAACTCCTCTTAAGTTCTGTATGTTTGACTTTGCACCTCCAGCTGCATTTTTTAGGTTAGCCACTATGTGTGAATGGAATTTTTAAAAGAACAGACCCAGCCAATAAATCAGAAACACCATCTTATGGAATCACGTGATATCCCTGAAATCTATCCGCTGACTTGGAGGCTTGGCACCATCAAATTAAACTTGATGCTACTGACTGTTAGAGGCATGTCAGCTCCTACAGAAGCCTACTCTACAGAGAAGACTGCTTGGTTTCCAGTGATGTTTGCACAGAGGTGTTGAATCACCTGCATTTTGGATTTCATTCCTGAGCTCCTTTTTTCATGTGTCCTCATCACTGCCTACAAGATTCACATTATTCTCTGGGCTTCTTATCAATTTCTTGCCCCACTTTCTCATGCTCTTTCCATTTTTTTGCCCCTATATAATTTTCTGTATAGTGTGTTGTCAGCAACCTCCCTTCTTCCCTGATTTCACTGTCCTGTCCATATGTATGGGAAGGCTGGAGCAAGAGAGAAAATGAGAAACATGTGTGAGGTTTCAGCTGGGTGGAAAGACACAGGAGGAGCCAGTAGGACTGTCCTGGAGCCTGTGGGCAGGGTAGTCTTCCCCCCTCCACTTTGCTAGTTCATCACCACCAAATCCCTGTCTCTGCCACTTCCCTTGAGTAAACACAGTTCATGCCTTGTGACTGCCCGCCCTGGGCAACTGCCTACTGTCTCTGGGCTCCACTTCAACCTCAGAGGAGACTTCTTGCTCCCAGTTCCCCTTCTTACCAGCCTGAAACAATTAACAGAGGCTATTGCAAGTCTGAAGTTGCTCAGTGGAAGTGATGAAAACCATGAGAAATGTTCAAGAATGATTAACCAAAATGGGATGGCAGATAGTTTATAAACAAAAAGGTGTGTAAGGGACGTACATGAATGATGTGGGTTGGTTTTTTTGCCTCCAATTAAGTCTTAGGATTTGACCAACTTTTCATGGATTTTACTAAAGAGACACCCAAACCAGAGGAAAAATAATACTGCTCTGAATAAATGTCACCAGTTTTTTTCAGCAGTGCCAAAATCCATGCATTTCCCCCCAGCATTCATTTTCAGAAGTGTCTCAGTAATGTTTGCTGTAAGACACAGAAATTTACACAGAAAATTTCAGATGGAATCCAGTGAAGTTATTAGCATTTACTACTTAGATCTGGCATGTGGAGGTGCTAGGCAACCTTGACAGCAGACTGCGCTGTTGGCTGTGCCTGCTCTCTGCAGTTGTGCCTATTTTTTATCTGAATAACCTAATGTGCTAAGAATGATTTTTAGCTTTCCTCCATTGTTCAGTGCTGTGAAAATGACCAAACATTTATACTTAGCAATGACCTACCTACATGAAACCTAAATTCTGTCATTTACATCTTTTTCGGTTCTGTCATGCACTTTCCTATTTGTGCTAACCTGTGTGCCCTTCCGGAGCAGATGTTAATTGTCAGATATCAACAAATGAAACACAGAATTGTTTTGATCATATATTAAATGGTCTCTATGTACAGCCTTATCAACAGACACTATATTTGCTCTGATAAATGCATTACCTCACAGCTTACTGAACAAAGCCTGGTCTCAGTTCTTCTGGCTTTCTCTCTGAAGGTGGGGGAGATTATACTATGGGAAGCCAGGCTCACTGACACAGCAGAGCCACGCACAGGATCTTCTCCTAAAATCAGATTGCCTAGTCCTGCTCCCTAATCCTTCTGCTCCTTTGTTCTCTGAACATATTTTCCTCTGTCAGTTCTCATACACATTAGCGAGGAGATCTTTCCTTCCTGATGTCCAGAAAGAGTCTTTTTAAGGTTACGCATTTCCCCCCCTCAAATATTGGTCGTGAACTGCCACAACTGTTCCTTCTTTCCAGAGAAGAAATGTTTCTAAAACCAACAGAGATGTACAAAATGGATTATTCCATATCATCAATGGATTACTTTCATCAGGCCACTCAGTTAGGAAGATACTCTCACTCTACTTACTTAGGTATCACACAACATATTCAGAGCTGTGGATGGTTATTCCCCAGGCTACGGTGTATGCTTATCCCTAGCTTTGCTCATTCACTTTCTCTGCTGTGACAGATTTTGGGGCCGTGCCATGGGATGATTATGGAAATAACTGCTCTCAGATCCCAGCTCGCTGACTTAGAGGAAGAGCATCTTGGTCTCAAAGAGAAGATGAGAAAAGAAGTACAGGATGAATACGAATCATTAGTGTGGAACCTACTTGTGCCTTGTGTCCATCTAAAAGTAAGTACAGCATAAGAGGGGGTGCTCGACCCGTCTCTTTTGTGCTGCTGTATAATTTGCCAACAAGTGTAACACTCACAGGAATAAATTGCTGCAGTGTGCCGGGTGGATGAATGGGTGAATCATTTATCTCCTGCTGCTAGAAGCATCTTGTAAAAACGTCTGGTAGAAAAATAGTGTACCTTTTCCAAGAGAGGAGGCGTATTCTCTATGGAACAGCTACCACATTAGAGAGAGTGATGGAAGCTCTTTTTAGTTACAGTGGAGGGAACTTTCTGGATATAATACTTCAGTTTGTAATATTCTGCATTAGTTTTCTTGGAAACTTTATGTCCACTATATAATTGTATTGCTCACGCTGACAATGCCTTTGTTCTCAGGTAGTCCACTGGTTTCTTTGGGGTGATATATGTCATTACTTACAAAAACAAGATATCCCAACCCAACTGGTAAAAACTGACCTGTTTGTGGCCATGTGTATTATAGATCAACTAGCTACCTGCATCAGATCCCCAGCGTTTTGATTGATGGTCCACAAGCCCATTAAAATCTCTGGCTGGGGCAATAGTTACTTGAGGAAGACTGTGATTTCTTTTGCAATCCTGAGGGTGAGTTCAGTTTTCACCTGAAAGCCTTTTTTTTTTCACCATGGTGCCGTTGTTTCCATTAGATACATGCATCCTGGGATTGCCAATAGTTTGCCTGCAAATGATGCATTGAAATTCCACTTCTTGTAGTGCCTGGATGCAAGAAGAATATTGCTGTGACTTCCTGATATAGAAAATAATTATAAAGAAAGACCATCTGGTTGTAGTTGAGAGAATTCTGGAATCTGAACGTTGCCTTCCCATATGTGCATGCTTCATGTCTTATGAGTTCTGTTTGTAATTGCAGGGAAAGTTGGATGTCTATCGCCTTCACATTGAGCAACGGGTGTTTGAAATCATCAGTGAAGTGAGAAGGAGTTGACAATATGATTGATCCGAAGAAAAATTTTGGTTGCACTAAAAATGATGGTGACTTGAAAGAACACTTGTTTAAAGTAAGGAAATACGTATGCGTCTCAGTAAATGAACACAGGATAATATCCTGGTTAAGCTTGCTGAAGATGGCTTGAGTTGCTGCATTCTATCTGGGACAATGATTGAGTGAAGAGCATGGAGGTGGTCCATTAGTAGACTCTGTTAATAGTTACTCATTTGTCAGGCTGTCATGAATCAATCCTGTTCCTCAGGGCTCAGTACTGGGGCCTTTCCTTTTTAACATCTTCATTGATGATGTCGATATGGACATAGAAAACACTATTAGTAAGTTTGCAGATGACACCAAGTTGGGTAGGAGTGTTGATCTGCTTGAGGGCAGGGATGCTCTACAGAGGGACTTGGATAGACTGGATAGATGGGCCAATGTTAATGGCATGGCCTTCAATGAGGCCAAGTGCCAGGTCCTGCACTTGAGCCACAACAATCCCATGCATCGCTACAGGCTTGGGGCAGTGTGACTGGAGAGCTGCCTGGTGGAAAAGGACCTGGGGGTGCTGGTTGATGGGTGGCTGAACATGAGCCAGCAGTGTGCCCAGGTGGCCAAGAAGGCCAATGGCATCCTGGCTTGCATAAAGAATAGTGTGACCAGCAGAAGTAGGGAGGTGATTGTCCCCCTGTACTCAGCACTGGGGAGGCCACACCTTGAGTATTGTGTCCAGTTCTGGGCACCTCAACACAAGAGANGTGGTGTTGAGGGATCTGGTGTAGGGGAGAACTTGTAGAGTAGGGCTGATGGTTGGACTTGATGATCCCAAGGGTCTCTTCCAACCTATATGATTCTGTGATTCTAATAATTTTTGACTTTGTGTTTATGCTACAAGTGCAGAAATTTTGGGCCAAACCCAGCCCTTAGACTCTGAATATCTACGTGTATTTGAACTGAATTAGGTTCTAAACGTAGGAACTCTACTTTCAGTCTGTTTTGAGTGAAACTAACACCATGCTTACTATACAAGTGAACAACAGGGAGGTGGGACTTGGATCTGAAGAAGTATAAATGTGAACTCACAGTCAATCATAATGTCATTGTCATGTGTTGCCATTGTGCTTTTTCTGGATGGGGAAAGAGAATGTGTTGTTTCGATGACCCTGATAAATGGTGGGAGTTTTATCTTATTGTGCAAACTGGTCACGTAAAAGAATGGGGGCAAAATCCTTTTTTTCCACTTGGGGTTACTTAGAATCAAAACTGTATTCAGTTTCATGTCCTGAAAAAGTGCTCCCAAAACTGATGTTCTGGGAGTTATAAACTAAAACTCAGAAAGCAATTTCCAAGCTACAACTTGCAAATCAATCCCTTTCATAGTCAAACATATCTCTCCTCAGCAAAGTTTAATTTGTACTAAAATTAAGGTAGTCGGTCAGTGAATACAAATGAGATCAAATGGATAATGGCTAAATACTTCTGTCTAAAGCAAATATGCCTGCAGATTTCTCAAGCGGAGAAGCTTGAGAAGCAGGATTAACTCTAATGCTAACAGAGTGAGAAGGGCTTTCCACACCCCCAGTGAACCTGGGGGATGGGGACATGCAGAAGTTAATTATGAATCAGTGGAAATAGAAGAGGTCCACATGTGAGAAGGCTGCAGGCAGATTTCCACATCCCCACTTTGAAAGAACAATGTGCTGAGACAATGAACAAGGAGAGTGGGGAACTCGTGTGCAGGCAAAGGGCTCTGGTTTGAGCAGTCATGGAAACTTGGTGGGCTGGTGCACATGGGTGGTTACAGGGTGTTGAAGAAGGATCAGCAGGGAAGAGGAGTGAGAATTGCACTCTACATAAGGAGATCATTCCCTGCTCTTCTATGAACATGGAGAGGTACTACCAAAAGCCTATGAGTCAAAGTCAGAGGAGGGAGGAAAGTCAGTGATGATTAATGACTGTGGTGGGGGTCTGTTACAGACTACCTTGTCCAGAGGATAAATTGGATGGGATTGTCTATAGAGAGCTAAGAAAAGTGGTTTTGATTTGAGGCCTTAGTGTTCATGGAGATTTTTATCCATCTGGAAATGTAATGGAAGGGGGACAGAGTGTTGTGAAAGCCTAGGCAGTTCCTAGTGATTACTGTCATTAATGATGATCGTAGAATGTTTTAGGTTGGAAGGAACCTGAAAGATCATCAAGTTCCAGCCCCCTGTCATGGGCAGGGACATCTCCCACTAGACCAGGTTGCTCAAAGCCCCATCCAGCCCATCCAGTCTGGCCTTCAACCCCCTGGCCCCCTCCCATTCCAGGGATGGGGCATCCACAACTTCCCTGGGCAACACGTTCCAGTGTCCCACCACCCTCGCAGTAAAGATTTTCCTCCTGGTATTTAATCTAAATCTCCCCTCTTTCTGCTTAAAACTACTACTCCTTGTCCTGTTGCTACACCCCCTGATCAAGAGTTCCTCCCCCTCTTTCCTGGAGGCCCCCTTTAGGTACTGGAAAGTCTCCCTGCAGCCTTCTGTTCTCCAGGCTGAACAACCCAAACTCTCTCATCCTGTCCTCATAGGAGAGGTGCTCCAGCCCTCTTGAGCATCTTCATGGCCCTCCTCTCAACCCACTTTAAAAGGTCTATGTCCTTCTTATGTTGGAGGCCACAGAGATGGATACAGCACTCCAGATAGAGTCTCATCCTAAATAGAAATGCTAGAGGAGGCAGTCCTGGTAAATCCCTACTTCTGCTGCTCACAAACAGGGAAAAACTGCTGGTGAGTATCATCACAGATGTATGTCATCTGAGGCTGCGGTGACTATGAAGTTATTTCAGGGTCAGGAGAAAGGTTGCAAAATTATGCTGCAGAGCTAGGACTTGGGACTTCAGGAGAGCAGACTGTGACTTATTTAGGGAATTGCTTGGCAGAATCCCTGGGAAACTGCCAAGAGGGGAAAAGTACCAAGGAAAGCTGGTTGGTTTTTAAAGAGATTTCAAAACCAACTACCCTCTTATGTAAGAAGACAAGGAAACTTACCAGAACCTTGTCCTTGCTTGACTCAGCAAGGAGCTTCTTGAAGGAATAAAATACAAAATGAGAGATTGCAAGTGGTGCAAACAGAGAGGCAACAGAGGTGGAGTGTCAGAGTTCAGATCCATAGTGATGAAATTAGGAAGGCCAAAGCCCAGCTGCAGATAAAACTTAATACGAGACACAAAGGGTATGAAAGTGAGTTGACACTGAATGGTAGAGCTTCTGTGGCAGAGACACCTCTGCCAGGAGAGCCAGGACCTCCAGAGGTCCTCTGCTACCTTTTTTTTTTCTCCTATTATTTTTGCCTAATGAAACTACTTTGCCTTAAGAGCAGTTTTCAGGAGGAAGTCTGCTGTTTTGCACAACGAAGAAGAAGAAAACGTGATCACTCTACTTCTCACGAATCCACTAATTCTGTTCCTATTAAGGACATTGTATTTAGGGTAAACCAAGTTGCTGAATATGGTATGAACGAGAATCCCCTTGTGGCATAAGAGGGTTTACCACCATGAGCAGTGCTTCATTTCGGATGGTTTTACCTGCTTGCTGTTTTGGACTAAATTTCTTCCATTTTTTTTCCCAGTTTCTGGGCAATGTTCACGTTTCCTGTTTCCCTGAAGACAGAGTGATGGAAATTTATTGCCAAAGGCTGCACTGTTTCAAATTTGAAAATTAAAATGAAATACAAGTTGTTACCTGTTTTCACAATTTTATTTGCTTCCAAATCACACATTTTTTTCCTGGGGAAAGTAATCTTTGCAGGTCTACTCTTCCCAATGTTGTCTTCAGCAGGAACAGCTGTGGCTCTGCTGGGATGACAATACCCGCCTAAGCAAACTGGTTTGTAAGCTGAAGCTGTTGGAAGCAAATCACTCAGAAGGCACAGACAGCTCTCCACAAAGCTTAGAGATGCCAAGAAGGTGATATTTCCCCACCACTTCATCCTTTATCGGTGTCTAATTTTCTACATAACTGATGGTCAGATTGGGCAGGCTCACTAGTGCTCAGTGAGTCTATTGGATCTCACAGTGTCTGCACATTTGGGGTACAAATTCTAAACTTTTTTCTCTTCTATATTAAGGGTGGTCTTTAAATGTGAAGACCATGAAACAAATCCCTTAAAGCAAGAGTCTAGGAAGTATGAGTAGCCTACAGTATTCCTAATTCTGTTGTTCACTCAAATCCCCAATTATGACATTGTATCAAAATCAACTATTTCACACCTGACCAAAACATAGGAAAAAGAAGAGAGGCAGACCCGAAGTGAAAATGCAGCAGACTGTTGGCTTGGGAGGTGGCTGAGGTTTGGGGTTTTTTTAATTGGTATCTGCTTAAACAATGCAGAACACAGCATGAGGTTATAAATTTAATTACAGAAATACAAGATGGAGCACAAAAATGACTAAATTAAACTAAAGTGAAGATGGATGGAAAGAAAAGTGCCTCACTGCTTTAAATGAGGCTGATTAGAATGGAACAAACAGGTTATTGATTGCTATATAGGTTAATTAGCTGCACACGTCAAGGAAAGGCAAGGCAGAGTGGATCTGATTTGTTAACTTTAAAAAGAGTGAAAAAACAAAAGGAGTTTTGTGTGTTTGTTAACTTTAAGCCCAAATAAACCTGGATGTGCATACACTTAGTTCAGTTATATAAGCAAGATGCTAAATTGTTAGAGTATTTTATTAAACAGATCAGTCAAAGATGGATTGAATTATTGCGAATTTGTGGATTTAAATAAGAGCTATCTTCACAGGCTTTAAAAGAAAAGTCTGAAACTGAGAAAAATAATGGGAAAATTTGGCTTTTTAAAATTAGAAACTAGCTCATCTTGCTCAGAGCTTTCTTGAGTGTGACTTTGCAATGATCCTGAAGATCTGAGAGCTTGTATTTCACTGTCCTCCACTCCAAGTGCAGAGAATCACAGACCTTGCTTTTTCCAGGCTCCATGGGAAAAGAGAGAGGGATGCTAAGGCCGTCCCTGACATAGTAAAATGTATATACTTATTTCTGTGTTTAAAACAAACAAAAAAGACCTGCCCAGAAGGAAAACAAGATTCATCACACACATTTTTACTTCAGAGGTAATGAAGCAATAAACAGATCAGTAGATGGACAGGTCTTCCTAATGCATAAGAAAGATCAAGATTTACATTGCTCTGACCTTGTTTGCACACAAAAACTTGAAGTTTTGATATGTGAGTATAATTAAAGATGTGCAGTTGTACCCATATCTTACATTTTTCCCTGTAGAAGACCTCCCTTCTCCATCTTGTTCCCCACTTTGCCTTAAAATGGTCTAGGCTTTATTAGAAAATAGGACCAATTGTGTCCCACTTTACTAAAAATCTCTGAGAGATTTGTTTCAAGAACCTCGCTACTGCTATGTAAAAGAGAGAAAATCATTGCTCTCCTCATTGTTTCTGTTACATACTTTCTGTTTGCATGAAGCTCTTCTAAAGAAAAAATGAGCACCTGAATGCTAAGATGGTGGCAGAACAAGAGGTGACTTCATTTCAGGGTCAGCTCAGGTCTGTAAGGAAAGCTTTTGCAACATCTCAAGCAACGACAAGCTGAAGAAACAGCTACATAATCAGGTATCTGAATTCAATAGGTCCTGATTCATCAGTGCAACAAGTTGAATTCTCCTCTCCATCTCACTTGCTTTAATGAGGAGTTTGCCTACTATTATTCTAGGAGAGAAACGGGCTCAAAACTAAGCACATAATACAGTTACCGAAGCTGGATCTGGTTTTTATGTCATTGAAACAACACGTTTGAGTGTTTTCACCGTTGCAGGTAGAAAGAAGTAGGGGAAAAACTGTAGCATCCTGTATAAAGTTTGAGTCACGTACCAAAATGACAGCTACAGGCATTACATGACCAACAAGGGTAGAGGAACAGACACTATTAATATTTTACTCCACAAATAAAAAACCTATAAATTATATACCTTGAGTTTATTATTCTTCCACCAAATCCTTGAATTTGAAGGAAACATTCAGGGATGTTGTCATTAAATCCAAAACAACTATGCATTGGTTTTTTTTTTTTCCCCTCTGAACACCTTCATGGATATATCACTGCCCCAGCAAGCTCCCTTTCATTTCCACACATGGCTACACATGATGAAATAGCCCATTCCTCAAAGTCAAATTGAAAAGCACACCCTTCACTTGCAATACACTTAGTGCCAAGGAGCATGATTGTATGGAAAATAAGTCTTGTCAAACCAACCCCATTTCATTCTGCTGATGAGATTACAAGTTAGATAGATAAGCGTAATGCTAGAGATGTAGTGCATATTTGGAAGGGTAACACCTGAGTTAGCAGCACACAACTTTTGTATTTTAAATGTTAGTATTACACAATATCAATAAAAATGCTAAATAGTTTGAGAGCTAGATTTTTTGACACATAAACACGTGTTATTTCCATTAAACGAAGACGGTTTCTGATGGATTTCTATAGGGACTGGTAGCAGAACTATCAGTTCTGAACTAACATTTTTGTCAGTGGCTTGGAAATAAATATAGAATTATAGATTATAAAATTTACCAGTGATGTATTTGGGGAGGAACGTTAGTGGATTTGATCAGGCACGTTTAGTGAATGACGATGTGGGCAGAGCGGGGCTATGGAACCATACAGACAGCTTGGTGACTTGGTTATCCCTCCGAGATGTACTGCAGCGCCCCAGCAGATGAACAAAGAGAGGGAGGTGGGACTCCTACGGAACAGGGTGGCTGCATCCCTGGACAGGACAGGGCTCATAACAGACAGGTGACTGGCCATGGAGTGCGGTACTAGGGACGACCGATTTCAGTCTACAGATAGTTTTGTTGGGAGAGAAGAGCAGATATTAAAGGGTTCTTAGGGAAAGGTATTAACGAGAGGCAGTGCCTAGAAGTTAAGGCCAGACAAACTGAAAATGGGCAATTAGAAACACGGCTTTCAAAACATGATTAACCACGGAAATTACAATATGTCTGACCCAGTGTCTTCAAGTCAAGACTGGCTGCCTTTCTTGGAAATGCCGTTTGGCCCAATCAACTTGCTCACACAAGGGTAATTGAGGTAAATGTGATATTAAAAAAACACATCTGATGGCTCAATTGCTCCACTCTGAGTATATCAATCTATGAAACTCCAAGGATTCGAGACCTTCCTAATGGAAGATGTTTGGGCTGGGGCTGCTTTTAGCTATTTGTGTTCAGATTTTCCACCAGCACGGAGTTGCCTTTGGCTGACAAATTGGGTTTCTTCACTGAAGCTGTCAGTTTACTTCCAAAAGACCCACTGCATCTACCATCTTTCTAGCAGCTGGTGGTGGTGGGTTTGGTTTTCTTTGGTTTCTGACATCAGCTTCTGGTTCTTTGTCTTCTTCCTAACTTCTTGGTACGTATTGTGATGATGGTGCTTACAAACAGCAGACTCCATTCCACAACCCTCAGCCATACAGGAGGGTTAAACCTGATCTGCATGGCTTGTCACACCATTGCGTTCTAATGTGGTACAGATTCTAAAATGTAGCCATACTTACCGGCTGTCTCTACAAACCCAGCAAAAGCAGTAACGTTTGAAAAAGCTCTGCTTGTTTTTCCCCTTTCCTTCCTTGTTTATACGTTGCTTTAAAAACAAGTTCAGAGCAGAGGCTGGTTGCAGAAAGCAATTTACAGCAGACTGAGGAAATTGGAAGCAACTGCCTTGTTGTTTACTTGCAATTGAATGAGTTCTGCACATGAACATTGTTTTGAGGCTTCTCTTTCTAATAAGCAATGATGTAAATACAGCATTCTGGTCCCACTCCTACTTCCCCTTCCCTTGTGCTCCCTATTCCCACAATCCAGATTTTATTTTGGGTTTAGGCCCGACTCTGGTCCTTTCATAAAGTCACAGGATAATTCAGGTTTGTTTATCAACATTTCATTATCTTCAGTACCAAGCCATGTGGGATCAGGTCTCTCCTCAATTCAGCTCAGCTGGGCACGACCTCTGAGGACTGGCCATCAGGGTTTGGAAGGGAATCCAGAAAGGTTTCTGTGGGAAGGTAATCCAAGCCTGACACTTTCATGTTGCAGTAACAAATGCTGATGGAAGTAGTATAGAGGAAGACACAGGAAGTCAAGAAGAAACAAATATTCAGTGTAATGAAAGCTGAAAACATAGAGAAGATGCTTGAAGAGATGGAAGAAAATGAGCTGAGAGAGTGAAATGCTTAACTAAGGAAGCTGAAAAATCTTCTAAAATATGCCATCTTCATCAAAAAGGGGTCAAAAAAGAAATGCGGCAGGTAATCTCATAATGCAAGCTTGAAAAATAGAAACAGTAGCATTTCTGGAAAGATGTCTCAAGTTTTAACAGTCTGACCATATCTGAGTGTGTCCCTTCAAGGGTTTGAACTTCAGAGCTTCACTGTAGCCCTCCAAGTGCTCTGGATAAGGGTCTTGCAGCATGAGCCTTGGCACTGTGCTGGGCCCTGCGTGCTGGGGGCCCATGTTCCACCTTTTGGTGGCTTCTTGTGTTTCTGATGCTTCTCAGGACTTTCCTGTTGAGCCCAGTTCAGTATCTTTGCTGTATTACTCTCCTCGTTATAGAGGTAAACTGCCTGAGGGTTTGTGTAAGGTGCTGATGTAGTGGGAATGGGTGTGTGGTGCTTGACAGAACATGCTGGCACCCCTAGGAGGATCAGGGGGCAAAGCAGATAGAGCCACGAGCAGCCACGCATCACCTGCTGGGATGTCTCCCAGGAGTATGCTCCAGGCCTCTGCTGTGACCACCATCCCTGTCACAAGACTTTAGTCTGGGGGAGCTTTGGAGCCTCGCTGGAGCTCTGCCTCCCTGCTTGGGGCCATGTTCCCAGATCTGCAGTGCTTGTCGCTTTCCTGGCTCTCCCTGTGACATTCCCCAGGCAGGGCTTTGACACCAGCGCTGCAGAGCTGACAAACTGCTGTCCTTTTGCTTTATCTACTCCGTGTTTGACATAAACCCTCTGCCCTTACCTCCGTTTCACATTACATCGCACCACTGTTTCCCAAATTTTGGACTACCAATTGCAAAGTGAACTGCCTTAATCTAGTCTGGCCCCAGAAATGGCGTTAGTTCTCACGAAACTGATGCCATCGTACTGATGTATTGAGTTTAAATCTGTTACTGCATTGCTGCTCAGTGATTCAGTGTAACTGAGTAACCAGATCCGCTCTTGAGATTATCTTCCTGTAATGGAGATTTAACTGCTTCAATTTAAAACCTGATTTGGCCAGGTAGATACAGTCTCTGTGTTTCGCAGAGCTGGTAGAGTGGGCTCTTGGCTGTAAAATGTGCAGTGCTCCTTTCATAGTGCAGCCTGCAGAACAAAATAGTGTTTGGAAACCACTTGGTTAGCCTTTAAGTAGATGAATCCATCTACTAACTGACAACTTTGCTGCCACTGAAGCCTCCTTGCCCTTGCTGTCAGCGTCTAGAAAAAAAAAGCTCCTGTAGACCGAGCAAAGTATATTCTGTCTTCAATCTTCCAAAATATCAAGGTGAAAGCGTGGGCTGTTTGTTTTCTACAGTCAGGATAACAAATACCATTCTGCTGGGAATAATTTCTCAGGCTGCTGGCATGTTTTCTAACCAAAATCACATTAGAGACTCTTACGCAGCCAAAGCAGTTGGTGCAGTCGCATAAGACCACTTGATTTCATCGGTACCTGCCTTTGATGGGGCTCTGAACTGTTTTGCTGTGTTTACAGAATAACTTTTCAAGAGATCAGAGATTTCAACATCTGTATCAGCCTCTAAGGAGAGTAGAAAGGAAAAGGGCAACTGGAGCGTGCAGGCTTTTGTTACCACACAACAGTCTCAGCTGCAGCTGGCACCTACATGCTCATTGACAGTAACCAACTCTATATTCAAACTTAATTAGCAAGTTAGAGGCCGTGGGACAGATGAGGAAAGAGCTGCTGGTTTTTTCCATGTATTTCTGCCCTGAAAACGGAGGTAGGGCCTTGTCTAATTAGGGTTACACACAGAGAACAGTATGAAAATGCCTCTGTGTTGTTTCTATCTTCCTCCAGCAATGCCTGAAACCTCAAACAGATTATAAACAATAATGACGATGCCAATTTGCACTATCTGTGCTGTATTTTGCATTCAGAGGGATTACAGAAAAACTTGTAATTTTTTTAGAAAAACTGTAATTATGGATTATTTCACCCAGCAAGAAGTGATGGCCTCTCATTCACAGAGCACACAGGGCAACAACGTATTTTCCTTTAAATCGAGGCCCGTTTTGAGGCAGAGCTGACAGATGATGAATTTTTGTTGCTGCCATTAGTCCTTTTACCACCTTTTAGATAAGAGGCCAGTTAACCCAAGAGTACAGTTTAAAATGGGAGGCCTTCCAGCAGGCTGATGGACTGCAGTGTCAAGTTTATGACTTGGAACCGGCAGTTTCCCAGAGGAATACGACTGCAGGTAAAGACAAGGTTGTTTGCTGTGACCTGTTTCCTTGGGGAAATGTCTTCTGAGCTATGTGCCCATGTCTCTGAATCTCTCCTTAACCTTTGAAGCAACAGGCAACTTAGGTCAAATATGAAAGAGGTCGCCTCTGCAATAAAAGCATTCAGGTAGAGGAGAAAGAGCTAAAGGGGTCTTGAAGAGAAGTCAGACAAATCAAAAGCCATATGCCTTCCTTCTATGCAGCTGCTCCAGCAACACTAGAAAAACCAATTCCCAAAGTTAGTAACTTTAAACCATACGTTGCCTTGTCTTGTGCTCTTTAGGGATATCATGGGAAATATGAGGGGACCTGCATTTAGGGGAGGAGGCAGTTAGGAAACAAAGGATCCCCAGTGGTAGGAAATCATAGAATTGTCTAGTTTGGAAGGGACCTTAAAGATCATCTAGTCCAACCATCAACATAACTGAGCAGTAAGTCACCCGTCTTTTGAATGCCTCTTGGAACAGCTTATTTACTAATCATTTGGGGCAGCCAAACAAGACTGTACCCCTGTAATTTGATTAGATACCTGGCTATGATTGCAGGTATCTTCAGAGGATCTCAAAACAGCAGGGCGAGCTTTCCAGCCCTTAACTGAATTAACCTGGCACTTAAACCTTTAACAAAAACCTTTCTTCTCGGCCGTTTGTTAGGTAACTTTTTAACATAGTGCTTATGTAATTCATGTAGTTTAAACGGCTTGATTAGGGATTTCTACTCCTACCTGCCCAAAGTTGCTGCTTTTCTCTGTGGTATGAAAATCCCACTGTCAGACAAACTTGCACAGAAAACCAATGGGTGATACCTAAATTCATAGTAAATTAAGTAAACAGGAAAAAACTCCAATGATATTTCAAGGTGCATTCCTATGCCACCAAGAATATAAAGTACTACAAATTTAATTATAGTCTCCTTCTGCAGGAAACTGTTAGTTATTCCTGCCAAAGGAAACTGAGAAATGCTCATTAACACACTGCTGAAGAGAAGACATGAACCAAACGTGAGGAAATAAGGAACAGGGAGGTATCTTTAATTAGAGTACAAATGTTCTTGGTTTCTCTGGCTTTGAACCACTCAAGTTCAGGGGAAAAGCTGGCGCAAAATTCCCATGTCACATTGATGCCACTGAGGACAAGGAAAGCAGCTGTGACAGAAAGGAGATGAATTATTATTATTCTATTTCCCTGCAGTAAGTTACCATTGTTAAACACGATGCAGAACAGGAAAAATTGGCTGTGGAGCTTGGATTTCTGTGCTCTACACAGGAGCTCCATCAAACTAGAGACACCTAGTCTGAAACCTGTGAAAACTCCACAATGCTTTGTAGCTACCTTTGAACTTGTCTTTTTTTGTTTTATTCCTATGTCTGTGAACTATTCAGTAGATGGATGTAATGAGGTTTGGTGGTGGTTTGTGGTTGTGCTGTTTTGGTTTTTTTTCCTTTCAAAGGTAGAAGCAAGACTGCAGAGCTGTTGTCCCACAGTACAAGTGGTATAAGGGGTTGTTTTCCAGGTACTAAGTTAATATTAAATAGCTATCATTTGTGATGCATCAATACTAGTACTTCTCCTAAGGCAATCCAGATGTGCATCATGTACAGATTTGTCTTTTCTATTAATCTGAGCTGCATTCTGTCACTAATCCAGCTTCAGACCGATGGCATTTGGCCAGACCTACTTGTACGGGGTGGCAACCGTCAATTGCAATAGCCCTGTTTTGACTGTAAAGGTGAAGGCGTTTTTGAAACGGGTCATGTCAACTCCAGGAATTGCCCACAGACTCAGACTTGGGGCAGCTTATAAAACTAATCTGTAGTTAGCAGTCTGAGCCACATCCCCGAGCTTCTTCCCCATTCCTTCTCCTCCAGCTTCACGTCTTCCTCTTCTTCCCTCTGAAACGCACTGAGGCACGGCCTGTCTCAGTGATGCAGAACACTTGCTGCATTCCCTTCTGGGCTCATGCAGTGCTTTTGTGATCAGTCCTCTCAAACCTCTGCTTCAGGATGCAGGGACGCTGAACACAGTCTGACCAGCTGTCAGCTGCTCTCCTGACCAGAGACACGCATAAAAATATAATGCCATAATATAATAATGCCAGGAACAGCTCTCCGGGGCGGTTTGAGATCTCTTGGATCATTCCCCAGAAGGATGAAGCCAACTGTCTCAATAAGCGCCAGGTTAGAGCTACACAGCAAAAAATACCTTCAGCTTTTAACCTAAAGGTGTGGGGAAAGGTTAACATAGGGTGAAGAGGTATAGCAACACCAGATTGCACATAGACACAAATCAGAGTTAAATCAAATTATGGCTGATAGCAAGCACAGCATTTGATTCGGTGAGGATTTTTGTAGTGGCTGAAGGGCTGACATTCAGTAGTTACAGCTCTGCTTTTCCAAAATCTACGAAGATGGAAGACTGGAATTCAATTTACTGTTGCTGGGTACAGATCATGAACACCCACCAACACACTCCCCTTTTAATCTTGAGAGTTGTGAGGAAAATAGTCACATCCAATGAAGCAGACCCGAGACAGCGAAAGTTTTCTGCTTCACTGAGATGTCTCCTGCTGGAGAAATGAGTGCTGACACACTCAGTCCTGTGATGGAAAGGGTGTGGAGTGAGCTGCAGAAATTACAGATAGGTGCAAACAGATTTTGCAAATAGTTTATGCTTTTTTTCTGCTTTGTGTCATAATCATCCACGAATCACTCTTCCCAGAGTAAGCAATCCATGACTCTATTAGCACTATGCTGACTGTTTACAATTTGGTTTGGGTTTTTTGGGTGTGGTGTGTTTTTAGGGGTCAAAAACAACTTTTGCATCTACTTGGGTTCAGCTTTAACTCTGTGTTGTTGATAACACTCCAGGTTCTGAGCTCTCTGGACTCGGGTCCAGAGTAACAAGCTTTCAGCACCCACTCACCATAGGGGTTACCAGCAGCACCCTTTGAATTTTAACCCAAAAAGCAACGGAACAGGAGGAAACATGCAGAGACAAAAGACAGTAGTGATGACATTGGTAACAACCTGGTACAGTTGTAAAAGGAGCAACTTCTTTGCTGGTTTGTCAGTTGTGATTTGTACATACACTCAGGTAGGCTTCATCTGGACAAGATGTTAAATCCCTTTGAAGCTTAATTTTTAAGAGCAAGGTGACCGATATGTATGGCTAGCAAATAGGGGGGGGGAATAAATTCAAAATGTCCCAAAAATTGATGAAGGAAAGTGGGCAGGAGGGAGATACTTAGTTAGCAATGACCGAGGAAAGATTTTATTATGTTTTTTTAGTACCATGTAATAGTTGGTGATGCTTTTTATGTTACTGATCCTTCCAGGTGCCTCGCAGATGGAGGGAGAGACCAGCAGACAGGCTATTACCACACCTCAATGAAAAGTCTCTTCCTACTGTCTGCACACAGTTACAGAAACAAAGGTCTGGTTCTGGTCCAGAAATAAACCTACATCAGTCCCGAGCATTTTAGGAAAATGCCACTGAGCTGGCAACCTTGAAAGAATTTATACACAAATCGAAGGGAGGCAGTAATACTCCATGCTGTGCATATGTACTTCAACAGATTTGGATGCAGTGTCCAACACCAGCTAGTCAGTCAATTCATTTTAGGTACTGGGTGATGCAGATCCTTCTGAGCAAGAGCTGCACTGTGGGTCTGGACCCCTTCAGACAGTGCAGCATAATGCAGAAAGGCAAGGATATCAGTCAAAACTAAAAGGCCTCCTTTTATTGTGGTAACATTGGAACGCGATGGTGTGAAGACTAAGTGCTTACAGCAAAAGCAGAGCCTGGTGTTGAGTTTGGGTTTTGTTTTTGGGTTTTTGAGTTTTGTTTTTACTGTGTTCCTACTGCAGTCCCTGACCACCACATCCTGCCCGGTGCAGTGCTCTCACCCCAGAGGCTGCTGCCTCTATGCTCCACTTCTCTTGCTTGTTTAAAGATGACTCATTGGTGTCTCCACCTTCCCTAGCACTGTCCCTCCCCTGCCCCTAGAACAGGGAAGAAGGGTGGCTCCCTGCACAGTGCTACACTAACTAGAAGAAAATCAGGGGGGGCAGAAGCATGTATTTCTCTGTATTTCTCTTGCATGGAAAAAGGCTTGCTTTCATAGCTTGGCCAGTAAAGGACTCCAAGTTGTCTTTCAGAGGTATGTCAAACTGTATTGCAGCTTTTGATGAGTTAGGATACTAACTTGTGTGCCTTTGAACATCACCCAGAAGCTTGTGAACGTGAATAATCAAATACCTCCATACTCTTTTTATAAACAATTCAGACCTAGAGTTAAATTTGGGTAACCCTTTCCAGGATTGCATTGGTTAAACACCAAGTAAAGGAACTCTAACTTCTGTTAGAAGCACTGCAGTATGTAGAGACAGAGGACTCCTAGAATAAGGCTGACATCCCTCACCATTACTGAAACAAGCTTTATTTCACCCAAGGTTGCTGCTCCATCAAAACCAGTCACAACAAACTCAGCATGCTGTGGAATCAGTTTTCAAATAGCATGAGTTATTTTTAAGGTACGCCTTAAACAAATGAAAAGCTGACTCATAACTATCCAAGGTCAGCTGCCACTAGAGAAGCCACCAAATGCGATTCTAGCACATTCTAGGAACCAGATGCCAATTTGGAAGTAGAATGATATCCCAAGTGTGAAGCACTTCCGTGCCACTGCAGCAGTAAAAAGGGCTGTCTCAGGCTAATTACAGCTTCTTGGTAAAACACTTCAACTGTTACTCAATATAATACAGCAGAATTCAGACAATTTTTGAATGGAAGCTGTACCTACAGAAGACCACCTTCAACAAGCAGCAGTAACACAAGACTGGTACTAAAGAGAGAAACAATTGCACCCAGGCCTTCAGTGCTGCATTGTAACAGAAACTTAATTCAGTCCTTGGCTGTGTGCAGTAAATGGATGATTTTTTGGAAGGCACAGCAGTTTTAAGCATATTAGGAAGCTCTTCATTTCCTTTATTGCCTACAGCCTTTCCAGAAACACTGCTAAAGTTTTTGCAATTTCCCGTACTGAGGGAACTATTGACTGAGTTGTGTCAGTACTACCCAGTGACACATTCACTACCCACAAAAGCATCAAGGTCACAATGTGAAACTTCACATAGAGCTGGTTACCATTTCAGTCAGTCTGCAACGCCAGAATTGCACAGCCTCGCTCCTCCTGTTCAAGAACACCTTCCTCTTTCTCATACAAACAGGAAAGGAACAAAGCTCAGAGCAACACCTTTTTCATGAAGGTCAAAGATCTTAGTGTGAAAAGATGCCTCAATGTAGGGGTTATTTCTAGCCCCTCTGCAACTACAGACTGCAGTCCCTTCCCTACCCCGTAGGCTGACATCCAGCATGGTGAGCTTTGCCACTGGGAAGAGGAGCATCAAGACTTAGAGGCTGTTGGAAGTGGAACACTTAATAAATGCTTTGCTGTTCTTTGGCTTTAAGCAGAGAAGAGGGTTAAACATGGAAAACATGACCTATATGAAAATTCTTCTGCAGACAATTCTAAATCTGAATTGTTATTGTTGTGCACACTGAAAGCAAAGTTACTACTGTGTTTAGGAGAGCTGGCTTAACTCTTCAAACCTTTCATTCTCCCTCTTTCCCTACAGCATTTCTCCATTCCTATTGAAAGCAGCTCCTATCTCCAGAATGTCAGCAGACAGCCCCTTAGGGATCACTCACATTAAAGAAAGTTTACAAGCAGAATTCCATTCAACAGATTTTATTTATCAATTTGGTTTTGCAATTACAACTGTTTCAGTTTTCTTCCACTGAAGACAAAATACAAACTTTTACAGCAACACTTGCAGAGAACATTCATAAGATAACAGCTTGGTATCTGCACAGGTTGGCTTCAAGAAAAAGCCAGATAACTTGAAGAGTCACTACAGTTCAGTGCCTAAAACTGATTTAGGGGCAAATACAACTACAGATCTAGGAGCTACCTTCCACTTCAAAACACAAGGCCAAGAAAAACTGCAAGTTGTTACTTCAGGTTTGTTGCTAGCACACAGCACAGAGCAGCTGATACTGCCATTTTACAAAGGAGTAATTACTTTCTTTAGTGAGGCAGCCAAGCACATGGTGAAGATGGACAACCCAGCCTCCCCTCCCCAAAAAGGACTGAAAGGGAAACAATCCCAGCCACAACTCTGCAAACTGTGGGTCCTACCTTGCTGGCAAGGCTAAGAGCAAGCGGTGCGTAGTGCAGGCCTTTCAGAACACGACTAAACTGCTACAGTGCAAGCTTGACTTTGTCAGACCAGCAGCTGTGCACGGCAGAGATCCTGGGTTTCCTAAAGTCTTCAAAAGTAGCAATTGCTGGCACCAAGAAAAAATTAGTAACTAAGGCAAAGTATCCCTTCTACCCTTTTAAACAAAATTTGAGGCAAAAGATTAAGCAGGTTTAAGGCACTTTAAAAATTATTTTTTTAGTTTGCTCTACCAGCATACTTTATCAGCAACCTAAATCAGGACCAGCACAGCTCATGAACAAGCATTTTAGCAACATTTTACAAAGCAACAAGTTCTTTGTGGCAATGTCATCCACACTATAAAGTGCTCTGTAGCACTTCTCCCAAAGCTTCCCAAAGGATAGCCCTTTGAGGCTAGAAAAAAATTAAATACTAGGTGTACAGTTTGCTTTGCTGAGCTGAAGACATCTGTCACGCTTTAATGTTTTTCTCACTTCAAAGTACAGAACACAAGCTCATGGACATCTTAAACAAATAAATGTAATAAAATAGTTCTCAGATAGGGAGAGGACAGATTAAGTGATTTCACAATAAGGCTAAGGATCTACCACCTAACCCACAGACATACTGTTGCTGGAAACTGGCTGCTCACTCTGCTGCTTTAATAAACCTGAGCTGATTGTCTTAGCTTTGTTAGAAAACCAAAAGCTAATGAACTCAAAGATACAGTACCGTCCAGTAACTTTCTGTAGCAATTTGAGTTTTCTGTGCAGCACAATGGAAACAGTGCCATTCAAACTAGAAGTTGCTCATGTTTCCAACTGAAGTGCACTGGATTCGCTTCATATTTAAGTTCCACCACCAGGACGATCATCTGAACTAATGCTAACAGCAACAAAAAGTGCCAAATTCCAGCCAAGGCAGAACTCGTAACACAGTACTACAGAGTATCCTGAAGCTGATGATCAAGGGATATCATCAAAAGCTAGGTATTATGTGCTGCGTCCATCACTTCATTTTATCCTTCCATTCTTCCTGTGGGTTTATTTCCACAGGCACTGAAGTCCATCTATACCGGAGATGACATCCCTTTGAGACACACATCACATGACTGATTTGGCCAACAGAAAAAAAAACTAATTAAAAAGTACTATTTGGCCTAGTAAATTTCCTTAACTGGTTAACTGCAGGGTGACACAAAGCTGATGCCAGGGAAGGAAAAAAAAAAAAGAAAAACGAAAAAAGGGAAGGGCAAGGGGGGAGAAAAAAAGATGTAGCTCTGGCAGCCCCAGAACTACAGCAATCCTGACTAGCAACAAATTAGCAGATCCTCTGAACTCCCCTTAATTGCTCCTTCAGCAAGCAGATACACAGGAGGGCAAAAAAGAAAAAGCAACAAAAAACCCAAATTGGATAATTGCAATGAGTTTAAGAACCACTTCAATAAGAAAAACCTCAGGATTTCCCAAACACCAGTATTTCAAGTATAAATGTAAGCTGTTGCCTCTTTGTACAGGGAGTGAACTAAATTATATCACAAGTTTTATGGTTGGTCTTTGAAGGCCAGAACAAAAGGTAAACAACTTAAAGCTTCTGTTTGTAGCTGAACATTACTGTACCATCCTCCCTCACCCTCAAACAAGGTCAACAAGGGACAGTCATTTGGTGTAAAAAGTTTTTAAACTGGAATGCTCAAGCCACATGTATTCCACTCTCCTATATAAAGCTAGAACTTTAAATAGTTTCATCTATCTTTGAGACAGGTGGGGTGCTTTTGCAGCCTACTGATTTTTTGTCTTTTAAGGCACTAAACTTAATTTCCCTTTTAAAGGAAATCCCTCTCCACCCTCAAAATTAACTGGAAAGGGCACGGGTTTTCTGTTTGGAATGCAATATTTTATATTGTGTAAAAAGGTATGGGGTTATATGGGTTATGTTTTTTGTGTTAAGACATTACCTACTTCTACAATTTTGTTCATCTTTGTAGCAGCACGCTGTAAGAGCCACAAGCTGGTAAAAATGGTATTTCACTCCCTGAAGTCAGTCACCAGTAATTCACATCTTGCTAAAACTAAAGGGATACTGTATCAAATGTTAATTCAATTAGCCTCCAGAACAAGTGGTAATGAGATTGTCTACTCAAGACAGTGTTGCCACTGAATAAGAATCTCTGAAAGTCTACATTTGGCATATACAAAAAAAAACCAACCAACCAAACCAACAAGAAAAAAAAAAGTCCCACAGCAGCAGCCACTAAAGGAAAACAAGACAGCCATTAGAACCCATGCAGCATATTGCAAGTAATCCTGTTGAAGAGATTCATATCACCTCTTGCCAAGTATAATGTTGCAAAAATATTCTTTCAAAGTCTTCTTTTAGAGATTTAAAGGATATTACGAACTGCTGTCTTCAATGAGCAACAGAAAATATTTTGGTTCAGTGAACTACACGCATTGGGCTACTAGTCCATTATAAAGTGGCAGGTCCTAAAGTGTGTGGTAATTTCGGTCTTTTGACTTGCAGAATTTGTACAGAAAGAAAACAACAGCCTGTAGCCCCAGAACAAGGACAATTCCACCTATGAAACTCGCAGCATCAAACGTAGATTTGCGTGCAGAAGGTGCAGGAGTCACAGTAGCATTTGTACCTGTTGAACACCACATTAGAGTTTGTGAGTGCACAGTGCTCACAATAGTTTCACACATTTTAGTATTGGCTTCCTTGTATTAAGATTACTCAAAACATCCAAACACCAAACAAAAAACTAATCAAAAGTAAAGACATGTCAACAGCTGCATTTAGATTAGTGATACTGAAATTCTGATTGAATACTGTTTGTACAAGGCTAGAGCTATTTATAGCCAAACGCTCTGGATCCTGGTACTGAACAAGGCCCAGCTGGACTATTTGTACTTCAAAAAGCCAAAGCTTTCCTCCTTTACACAGAAGTACATTACTGATATGCTCACATTCAAAACACATTTTCCAATC
>VZTM01002146.1:1702-24284 GCA_013400555.1 Jacana jacana
CCATGTTTGACGAGATATCATTACCCCTTTCTGAGAGTGACTTCGAATTTTCTTTTGACATTCCTTCTGTAAAAAATCCATTTTCCCTTGCAATATTTTTCTCAGTGTGATGGTCTGGCATTGACCCTTTACATTTGGCAGAACCAAGGAGATACAGTTCTGAAGTAGCCATTTTATTTCTGGATGTTTCTGGCTATTGTTGCTTTTATTGTTCCAGTGGTGAATGACTTTAACTCCTGTCAATTTCCCCTTTTAACTTCTGCTTTAGGAGAAAAAAAAAAAAAAAAAAGAAGAGAGAGAAGGAAATTACTGGAGGAGAATGACATTTTTCACACTTACTTTTGATGGTCGGAGAATTATTAAAGTGCTGCTGTTGACAGGATGGTTTCGATTGCAATTCAAGCCTGGCCTCAGATCTGAGTCAGAGCCTGGATCTGAGTAGGACAGAAGGGGTTTTGCCTAGAACCTTCTCGCAGTTCCAACTACATCAGCTACAATCGCTGTTTCCTGTTTTTGAAGATTGTTGTCAGCCTTGGTTATTAGATTGAAGTGCTCTGAGACAAATGGTACTCTGTTGTAGAAGTGCCAAGTGTTATTAATTATTAGTAGAAGTATTTAATTAGGTACCACCTGGTAGTGATCATCCACAAATCCAAGGGGCAAGCTCTGAGATGGTTGGTGTGTAAATGATTTGAAGCTTTTTTTTCCCCAGGATTTTGGCCCATTGTAACCAGAAATTGTGCTGCCTTATGAAAAAGCCAAAGTGCTACAGTATGTCAGCAGATTGCTTTTGTTTCTTACACATCTCAAAGCGACTGCTTCCCTCTCCCTTTGTTTGCTAGTTTTTGACATGCTTACAGCAAGGAATGATTGAATATCTGATTAACATCACGTAAGAAGCATTTTTGCCCGGTTTTCTGACGAGATGCTGAACCAGTCCAAATCCCTTGAGTTTTATGCGGGAGGTAATCCCACGATCCAATGTCAGCATAATCCCCCCAAGACAGCTTAAATATTTGTAGTTCTTTCTTAAATCAAGAAATCCCTTGAGGTTTATACCAATCCCAATTTAAAAAATGACTTGACCTGAAAACCCTGGAGGAATGTTTGAATGAGGTTGTCTTGCCTCTGGCTTCTTGGCCAACTTCCTCTAATAAGATATGAATAAGATATACAAGGTCATAATTTATAATATGATAGGAAATTTATGCATTGAGTGAAAGGCTAGGGGGGAAAATAAGGGATGGCAATGGTGGTAGAGACAGCATTTATTGTGA
This sequence comes from Jacana jacana, assembly GCA_013400555.1. Classification (NCBI taxonomy): domain Eukaryota; kingdom Metazoa; phylum Chordata; class Aves; order Charadriiformes; family Jacanidae; genus Jacana; species Jacana jacana. The sequence goes on from VZTM01002146.1 coordinate 2,980, forward strand.
TTACTAGAAGGGGGCCTCAGTGGGCTGGGATTATTGTACTTTAAGTGAAATTGATTTTGTTCATGATTTGATGTTAATCTAGTTTAGATGAATCAAATTCTACAAGGAACAGATATTTAATTTAGTACATTAGGATGAAAAGGACATCAGTTCAGAGAAGTTTAATGCATATGATGTGATAAAAGCAGTATCTGATTATGAAAGGTTTTTTATAGTAATTCCTTGTTATTTCATTACTTCTTGAATATATTTTTTTCTCCACATAATATTTTTATTAAATCCAGCCAAGATTCTAGTCTCCTTAATGATATTTCAGCTGATTGCCTGAGTGAAAATAATAATAATACTAAAAATTGGAGGAAGAAAGACAGAATTCCAGCCTTATCACACTGATTTTTGCTAGAGATCTACTATTGGAACAAACAGAAGATCCCTGCTTGCCTCTGGGGCACTTGCTGCAGGCAAGCTCCTTTGCAGAACAAGTCGTAGCTGTCTTGTTACAGACTGCAGCTGTAAACAGAGAGTCTGTAGAAACCAATCTCCTGCAATTTTCCAGTCTACTGTTTTCTAATCTAGGGGAGCTGGAATGCTCTGCAATTTGGAAGAAGTTAGTTGCTGTTGAAGAGAGGTCTCCTAGACTTTAGCAGTCAGGACCAGATGGATCTGTTTTTTTAGGTTAACACCAGAGTTGAGAAAGCCATCCATGCTGAGAATGCAAAGTTCGATTGATGTGTATATATATACAGCTTTCTTGTTCTTATAGGATAATTTATGTGAAAATATTCCTATTTCTTTCCCTGACAAGAGCAGCCTCTTGTTGGAAGAAAGAAATACTGTTGATGCACTGGCTTCCTTGCACCTTTTTAGCACTGTTCTTTGTGTTGTTATAGATAAATCAGAGTACTAGTTTCCTCACTGAGGAATGTTTTCTGTTTGGATGCTTAATGAACAAACCTTTTATAAGCTTAAGAAAAAGATTTACTGTGATTGAAGGGACTTTCTGTTACCATCTACCTTCGCAAAGATCAGCATGGGTCACGGTGATCTGCATGGGAAAATAATAAAAAAAGAATAATGAAGGAGAATTCTTACATCATAGATGCAGGGCAGGAGTTGGCAGAAAAGCATTTTAATACATCAGTCTGAGAATGCTTGCTTATATGTCACCTTGCTGAGCTTGCTTGTGTTAAAACAAATTACAAGTGCTTTTGCTCTCTTTGTAAAGATAATATATAATTAAGATTTTTCATTTACTGAAATAATTTTCAGCAAAAGGGAAAAAAAAAANTGCAAGGGGAAGAAAGGAGCTGTACAGGTCTGACAGCCTGTGTCCAGAGGATGGGACCTTCTCTTTCAAAGCTTAAATCTAATCATGTGTCTCAGACAAAACTACATCCCCCTTTAGCTCCCCCTTCCATATAACAAGTTGTTCCAATTTAAAACCTATTTAGTTAAACTGGGACACTGGTGGATAATTGTCAGATGCCTCCTATTTGGAGACAGAAATCACTCTAGAGAAATCTCTGGAGACGGGTTTACACTGACGTAAATGAAATTAAGATTTTAAAAGAGTGCACTCTATCTGTAGAGAATGCATAGTCTGTCCCCCTTATTATACTGTTTTAAACCTAGTACCTATCACCTACTGCCCTGGCCCATGAGCTGCGGTCATTGTGGTTCCCCATAACAGGCTGAGAGCCATCGTAGAGGTCACTTGAAGGACAGATTGAGATTGTGGTCTGGCATGACAGAGAGACACTGTTTCCCTTTATGGTTTGGAGGCTTGGCTCCTTCTCGGAATATCCAGTAAATAACAGTCCCTAAGTGCCACATGAATCAGCAAAAGTGGATGTTTTATATTTTAATAACTTGTATAGACACTGTGCCAATTGAGTTAGATGTATTGTTTCTTTCTGTCTTTAAATACTTGTGTGTTGTAGGCAACAACTGCAGTTTTAGCTTGTTTTAAAGTTTAATGCCTTTATCCATCTGCATTGTTTTCTTTTCCATCATTAACCAATAAGACTATTGTTTTGGATCACATGAAGTTCACATGAGGTTTGAATGAAGCAGTGTTAGACATGGTAAGGAGTAGAGCACTGAGTTTAGGCTATGCCTTATCAATAATCTTGGATTTTTACCACCTGCAATGACTATAGTTTCACTCTATCTCTTGCTTTTTCCTTGAGATGCTGGGAGTAATGAGAATTTTGTTGGTGGTGGTGACTATGAGTCCTGTACTGAGATTGCATCAGTTTATTTAGCAACAGCTTTTCAGGGCCCTACTGACAGGAATTGATTTCCTCATTTTGGTCCTTCCATTTTGTGGATTAAATCCAAAAAGCAGTCTTCAGTGAAGGAGGTTCTACTCTTGTATCTATTAAAAAATTACCAGAGCATGTTATGCTAAGGATTTTCTTTATATGTAAGTGTATTTTAAATTTGCTGAATGCTTCAAAAAATTTGATTTCACTTGCAGTGCTAACTAGTATGTCTTTAGGAAGAGAAGGGTAGAAGGGAGAAAAGCAAGCAAATCTAGATATTTTGTCGATGACACAGACTAATCTCGTGCAACTGAAAGCTCGAACATATTCTTATTTTTATAGTGGCGTATTTCCTAGCTCTTACTGGGCTTTAAAAGGCTTGAAACCGTGAAAGGCTATATTAAATGTCACAGATGTGTGCGGGAGAATGCAAACGGGCTGACATGTACTTGTCAGTGTCAGCTGAGAAAAGAGCTGGCATGGATTGTTTGGTGGAACAATAAAAGAGGTGGTGTCTCCGGGACAATAGCATTAGCTGGCGGAGCAGATGGACTGCTAGCTTGGGAGGTCTAACTAATCCTCTGTCAGAACAATGAACAAGAGTTTATGCTTTACTTGGCTAAACTCCACTAAAGTGAAACAGAAATGTGGATGCACCAGGAATCCTGAACTGGGGCCATCAAGTGCACTAATTTTGCCTGGAAAGGCCGTTTGAAATGTCCCAGAACAATGGAGTGTATCAGCACAGGGATTCATTACTGTTAAGCAAATCCAGAAAATTTACCCATATGAGCAAACTCTCAAAGGTGAAGTGGTAACATCATTTCATGAATAAAGAACCTTTCACTACAAGACTGTCTTTGGTTCCTTATAACTTTGCCAAAATTATCTGACATTTTCCTTTGCCAAGATCTGCCTAGGCTAAGATTTTTGAAAATATTTAGAGAACTGTGAGATAAAAGCAAAATATATTATTAAAACAAAAATTAAGGAAAAGCAAAAAAAAAGCAAACAACAAAAAAAACCTCCAACCCTCTTGAAACTGTTTACAAGAGGAAATTTAAACCCTCTGTGCTTTGGAAAATGAACCTGGAATTAGTAAGAATGTATCTTTTGCTCTTTCTTTGGGAAAAAACCCCACAATTACTCCACTTATAAGCACTGAAAAATACCTCAGTTTGCCCTGGCTCAGTATCAACATTAGCATTTGGCAGCTAAAGTCTGTGATTTGTGTCTGAATTGAGCTTGCTTTATCTCTCAGAAATCACTGGTGTGACCTGACTGCACATGAACCATCCCTAAATAGCTATATCCATGTATATCAGGGTGAGCAGCTTATTTCTTCAAATACGGTCCTTGCAGAGGGCTTTTGATCTCCAGGGGGAGATTCTTTGCTGTGTTTTCAGTACTTGTCCACTTGATGTCCAAACGGATCCGAGAATTGCGATCTGGCTTGGTTGAAGTGAGGTAAGGAACAGGTGTGGAGTAGGAGATGGAGGAGTTGGAGACAAGAGACACCTCGGTCAGCAGGAGGAAGAGATGGCAGGAGCCACCTGGGAGGTGGCCCATGGGTAGTGCTGGCTGCAGCCACAGCTAGGCAGGGAGGTGAAAACCAGAGATAAGAGCAAAGGCGATGAATGGTGTTGGCAAGGTAAACAGGGCTTACAAATCTAGGAAGGAAGTAGCAGAATCATTATTGAAGGGAGGAACAGAAGGAAGTATATTGAAGGAAGTAACAGAAATCATTATTGAGGAAAATGTAGGTAGACAGGTTGATGAGTACCTCAGAGTTGGAAAAGAAGTATGAAATAGAACCTCAGAGTTAGAAAATACTCATGATGGCTAATTGGAAGGCTCAAAGCTTGCTGCTGTAGGATCGCTCTGATATCAATAGTGAGGAAGCCAGATCAGCTGCTTGTGCCAGATATGCTAAGTCGGCCTCTTCATTGGCGTGAAAGGAAGTTTAGCAAAGAGAACTTTTTTTATGCCTGAAGTTAGCCTGGCAACATGTGACTTAAATGAAATTTAAGCTTTCATTTCAGCAAGGCTTGCTCGCTGTGTGTTTCTTATTGTCTGTGCGACAGCTTGCAATGCACTGACTCTGACGTACAGAATGCCTTACGCTTACCCCGCCAGCTGAGGCCAGTAGGGTATCTGTTCAGAGCCGGTTGGAGGCTGTGAAGAGCCAACTGCTGGAAAATGCAAGACCCTGGAGCTCTGAAATTTGTTTTACATCTATCTATTTTTGGTTTCAGCAGATGCACATCAGCTTTGCTTTGTGAAATATGCCCAGCAATGATACTGCACACTAAACAGTGATGTATGGACAAATCCTTTAATATCTAGAAAGAACTAAAAACTTACAGTGGGAAGATCAAGAACCCTGGAGGAAGTAAATATTTTGGTATCAAGTCATGCTTTGAACAGCATGCTGGAAAGGGTGAATGCTGTGTTCACTGGATAGTGAGGATAAAGTAAGCACAGAATAGCAGCTGTTTAACAAGGAGTACCTTGGTTGTGCACTCAGTGAGAAGAAATAGCAGATGTCATTTACGGTGTTTATGTACAGGGAGGGGAAAAGAAAAGAGAGTAATTGTTACTCTGGCATTCCCTAATTTCTGGTTACCTGATTTTGTGGTGTTAACAGTCTGCTGTATTATTTCAGCAGTGCAGCTGTCATTAACATTCAGCCTAGGCCAACCTGCTCATCTTCCTTACGTCAGCAGGCTTTCTTAAAAAAGAACTACCACAAAAATCCATGCTTGCTGGGAAGGGGTTAAATAACACAAGCCTTTTTTCTGTCTACTTTGCTAATCTGGACACTGTGTTAGATTCACAATTGCCTATGAGGTTATCTGCTCTGTTAAAGCTCAGAAGAATTTTCAATGACGCTCATTTGTAGTAATACCTGTTGGGGAAAAGAAAGAGCTTGTGCAATTACAACTTCTCTTATAGCCATTGCTTATCTGAGTCTGCCTCTGAGTCAGGAAGCCTTTTCTGGCTTGAGCAGTGCAGTGAAGAATGACTCCGCTGCCAACAGAATGGAAACTCAAAATGAGATTGAGTTTAAATCCACAGCTGGGACTTGAACACTTGGCACTGGGGATCATAAGGTCATTGCAGTAAGACAGGGAACATCCTTGTGTAGTGTGTAAGAAACACATCAGAACTCACTGCAGATTTTCACTGTGTTGTATATGTGTGCTGTACAATAGATGCCCGTCTTTTCAACCTGCAAAAAAACCCCCAAGTCTATATACATTTTTCCTTTTTTGTGGTCAGACTAAAATAATTACCTGCAGTAAATACTCATTTATTAGATTTGTCACATTTTTTTGTGGAAAACAGATTTCATAATCTTTTTGACAAATAAAAGATACAAAATGTCCTATGAAATATGATTACATTGCTCGTGATATAGAAACTCACATAATTGAAGGCAATTGTTTTTATTGTTCTTTCTTTCTTTTTATTTTTTTTAACATTATTTGGAATTCTTGTGTTTCTTTTAATACCTTGCACATGATTACATGGCCACTGAAGTTATTAATAATAATAGATTCGGAAAAAAAAGAACCACAAACATTGTCTTCAAATGTAAAGCTATAATAATAGACAGCTACCATCTTAAAGATTTTCTTTTCTCTGTTTATTCTGGGTTAGGTGTATTACCTTGGATAATTCTGGAGAAATTCAAATGACCAATAGAGAAAGTGCTTCTTTTTAAAGAGCTGGTGTGACCTCTGAAACTAGAGGTGCATATTAATCTTACAGCCAATAATCCTGCCTGAAAAATACATAAAATGCATTTGAATAGAATCAGAGGCAGTTGTTTCTTGCTGTGAAGGAAAGGTGAAGGCTTCACTGAGACAGAAAGCAGAAACCAGTCTGGATTCAAGGACTTAAGGTAAAACTTGGTACTGTACAGGGAAACGGGCATGGGAGCAGATTTGGGAATCTACAGAGGACTGAGTTTTCAGGAATGGAATTTATGATAAGCATTTATTAATGAAAAGAAAGAATACTTAATTCACATTATTTGTAAGCTCTTTGTAACTTTTATAATTACTAATGCACTAATCTAGACACTGGACATGTTTTGTCTGTCTTCTGAGAAATCTGACAGATTTGTCAGAGATTTGATGTATGTTCTTTATACAGTATCTAAACTATATTTTTAAACATCCAAGTCCTCACAAGAGAGAGCTGTTGAACTAAGCTTTGAAAAACAGAGCTCACATGGGATAATTGAAATGCCAGGCAGAAAGCCATATTAAACTGGGCTTCATTGGTTAAGCCTCTCGCAGAGCTGCATGTGCTGTATAAAAACTAGCAAACCAACCAATATTCTAACTTTACCTTTCCATTGGCGTGATTGATTGCTTTTTTATGGTAAATGGGGAATAACTGGGAGCTAATAATGCAAATAATGTGCACCAAGGATGAAGTAAATGTATAAAGAAAACTGTAAGAACTACAAAAGTTAGAGTTGAAACCTCTACTGTTTAAATAGCACCGGAGGCTATTAGAGAAATGAATCCGGACTTGGGAATCTTACGGTTTGAGAAAAAGTTCAGTCTGAACTGGATAAAAAATAAAACCTTTTGCAATTTGCTGAATCAAAAATAAAATAAAATAAAAAATTAATACACATAGTGTTGTGAATTTAAATAGGCTCCCTGCAGTTACTCAGTGAAGCCGGCATTCTTGACAGACCAGCAACTTCAGTTTAGTGATCAGCTACTTTGGGGTTTAGGTTCTGTGGCTCTGATAGGAATTGGGATTCTTGAGGCTCTCCCCACTGCAGAAAGGGAGATAAATACAGTGACAACTGGGCCTCTTAGCACTTCCAGTCTCCAGGCTCCTTCACAGAGCACCCTTGGCATGACTAACGGCCCTGATGAGCCCTTAAAACTCTCTTTTGGATTCCTCAGCAGTTCATCTATTGCAGCAAGCATGGGCCCAAGTATTTTTTTGGGTCAATGAATACACAGTCAGACGAATTCCTCAGGGAAGCGGAGTAGAACTTGCATTAATAAGAATAATGTCACTTTTCAGCAACTTCCCTGTCATTTTTTTTCTGTTTTACAGTAGTGTCTTCTTAACTTCCCTTGACAAAGCTAGTCCAAGACTATTCAAACTATTCCCACCTAGTCCAAGACTATTCAAACTTTAATTTACACTGAAACATTTTTGACTGCCAAATCTAGAGTATATTCAGAAAAGCAAATTTTTTCTGGCCATAATATGTTGTCTCTTCTTCCTTCATTTTTCTTTTTTTTTCCTTTCTTGCCTTTTTTATTTTCTGGACAGGACAGCCTTTCTGGATGCAACTATTCACGTTTCTCAAAATGGTGGTTAAATCACAACAGAGATAGTGATTTACTGCTGAGAGCTCATGCGTCTTCCCTTCAATTAAGTGGTTTATCCATTCCTTATCACAAGATGTGATCATGTCTGTGTAACAGTTTCCCACTCTACTTCCACTTAGATATGTGTTGCGTCATTTGCTGACAATCAAGAACCCTCTAAATAAATAAATAAATAACTCAGTTTAACCTTCACTTTCCAAAATGTTCTTACAAAATATATTTTGTTATTTTAAGGATTGTTCTGCCAAGTAAATAACACCCAACATCTTCACAAGTAAGTATTAAGTATATGGACCTGAGTTTACTTGGCACTACATTTACCTTGGCAAAATGAAGATCAAGTTCTTAAAATATGATAGGACAATAACCATTAAGCTCCCACCTCTTAACCTTTCATTCTGGCTTTCCATCTTTATGTATTAACCACAGTGTTTTCTTTCATGATGATTTATTTTTATTGTACTTTCTCAGCAGCCTTGCAGTAATGCTGCTTTCTGTAGCTTCTGTGTGCAAAACACACACTCTTGCAGTAATCCAAATTTTGTTTATTCAATTTCAGGGGCAAGCAGATTTGAAGAGAAGTGCCATAATGGCTAGTACTCTTCAGGGTTTCTCTTACAGCAGGTTGCAAATTATCTTTTACTACTATCATAGGCAGAAGTGTAGTACAACAAAAGAGCATTGATATATGAAGGAATGCATTAACTCTGGTTGTGATTTTTCTCATCTATGGTATACATGTTTCAATATTTGTTCTGCCAAACCCATAGCTCATACACACTACAAAAGAGTTTCAGATGGTTTCACTCATACAGAATACTTTTTGTCTGCTAAAACTATTGTGCAATTATGCTGCTGACATTTCAGTCACTGAAAGTGGCCTTTCTTTGCTCTAATTAGGCAACTGAGACTGTCAGCTTTTTCTGTGGAGTGAAATTTTTATGAGATTATGGTGGCTTCACCTTCAGAAGGAATTAGCTGTGAAACACACGTCTGAGCAGAAAAACTTGCCACTGAGCAAACTGTTCAGGTTCTGTTTGAAAGTGTAAGGATTACTGTTGAAGACACACTGCTGCAGGATGGATGGTGTTGCTGCCAGTGGCTTCCCAAACAGTAAAGGTAGGAGAGTTTCATTAAGTAGTCTTAAAAAAATTAATTGTATACATGCCAGGCTTGTCCTGTGAGTACATAACTAAGGAGCTGGTGGAAGTGCTCACTGAGCGGTACTGAGGGAGCTGGTGGAAGTGCTCACTGAGCCACTTTCCATCATTTACCAGCAGTCCTGGCAAACTGTGGTCCCAGTTGACTGGCATGTAGCAAATGTGACACCCATCCATAAGAAGGGCCGGCCGGATGATCATGGGAACTACAGTCCTGTCAGTCTGACCTCGGTGCCTGGAAACAGATTATCCTGAGTGCCATTAGGCAGCACATGAAGGATGTCCAGGTGGTCAAGCCCAGTCTGCATGGGTTCATGAAAGGCAGGTCCTGCACATCTAACCTGATCTCCTTCTATGACAATCAGAGGCTGATCAGAGGGATGGAGCACCTCTCCTATGAAGACTGGCTGAGGGAGCTGGTCTTGTTCAACCTGGAGAAGAGAAGGCTCAGGGGAGACAGTGTAGCAGCCTCCCAGTATCTGAAGGGAGCCTACAGGAGAGCTGGAGAGGGACTCTGGTAGGAAGTGTGGTGACAGGACAAGGGATAACAGCTTTAAATTAGAAGAGGGGAGATTTAGATTAGATACTAGAAAGAAATTATTTCCTGTGAGGGTGGTGGGGCACTGGAACAGTTTTGGATGCCCCATCCCTGTGAGTGTTTAAGGCCAGGCTGGATGGGGCTTTGAGCAACCAGCTCTAGTGGGGGGTGTTGGAGGGGGAAGGTTGGAACTTGATGATCTTTTAGGTCCCTTCCAACTCTAACCATTCTGTGATTCACAGAATCACAGAATATCAGGGATTGGAAGGGACCTTGAAAGATCATCTAGTCCAATCCCCCTGACGGAGCAGGAACACCTAGATCAGATCACTCAGGAACGCGTCCAGGCGAGTTTTGAATGTCTCCAGAGAAGGAGACTCCACAACCTCCCTGGGCAGCCTGTTCCAGTGTTCAGTCACTCTCACTGTGAGGAAATTTTTCCTCATATTTAACTGGAATCTCCTCTGTTCCAGCTTGCATCCATTACCCCTTGTCCTATCATTGGATGTTACCTAGAAGAGCCTGGCTCAATCCTTCTGACACTCAGTTAGGGCTATGATTCTACTCTATAACAAGGTGATCTGCTTAGTGGTTGAGTGAAAAGCTGTCACTGTTTTTCACCTGGACTTTAATAAGGCCTTTGACACAGTCTCCCACTGGATTCTCCTGGAGAAACTTGCTGTGTTTGGTTTGGTCAGGAGTACTCCTCACTGGGTGGCCAGGCCCAGAGGGTGGTGTGAATGGAAGTAAATCCAGTTATTGGTCAGTCACAAGTGGTGTTCCCCAGGGCTCAGTATCAGGGCCTGTTCTCTTTAATATTTTTATCAGCAATCTGGATGAGGGGATTGAGTGCACCCTCAGTAAGTTTGTTGATGACACCAAGTTAGGTGGGAGCTGGAAAGATGTCTGGTGGAAAAGCAGCTGGGGGTGTTGTTCAACAGCTGGTGGAATATCTGCCAGCAGTGTACCCAGGTGGCCAAGAGGGCCAACAGCATCCTGGAGTGTAACAGGAACAGTGAGGTGAATAGGACTCAGGAGGTGATCGGCACTGGTGAGGACCCAACTTGAGTCCAGTTCTGGGCCACTAACTACAAAAAAGCACTGAGGTGCTTGAGTGTGTCCAGAGAAGGGCAATGAAACTGGTGAGGGATCTGGAGAGCAAGTCTTATTAGGAGAGGTTGAGGGAGCTGGGGTTGTTTCACCTGGAGAAAAGGAGGCTTAGGGGAGACATTACCACTCTCTACAAATACCTGAAAGAGGTGTAGAGAGGTGGGGGTTCGTTACTTCTCCCAAGTGACAGATGATAGGACAAGAGTAAATGGCCTCAAGTTGTGACAGGGGAGGTTCAGACTCGATATTAGGGAAATTTTTTACACTGGAAGGGTTGTTAAGCTTAGGAACAGACTCTCCAGGGAAGTGGTTGAAGCACCACACCTGGAGGTATTTAAAATATGGGTAGATATAGTGCTTAGTAATATGGTGTAATGATGTTTTTTGTCACTGTTAGGTTGATGGTTGGACTAGATGATCTGAAAGGTCCCTGCCAGCCTAGGCAGTCCTATGATTCTATCAGTTAGGGCTACCTTTGGTGGTGCTGTAGAGACATTCATGACCATTGGCAGGATACACTCTGTAGACTGTCTTTAGTCATTGGGTGGAGTAGTTTTCTTTTTGGTGCTATGCTGAGGTTTGAGGAAAAAGGCTCTTCACAACTCCTTCCTACTTTGAAGCACTGCATCTATACAACACAGGGTGGATTTGCTAGCTATCAGGCTCCTGGCCACTATAAAGATGCTGGACTGTATGAAGATGAAGGGAAAGTGTTACAATGCTGAATTCTCCCATATCTATCTACTATTTACTTCACTTTAAGTTAAGTTTTTACAACTATGGAAAAACAAAGCCTGATAAAATTTTCAATTAAAATAGACAGCAGGGTGGTATGCTAGCAGGAGTTATTTTCTTACTGACAAAAACAAAGCCAAAGTGATGTATATGAAAATCAAAGCTCAGAGAGTATAGTGCATGTAGTGCTGCAAGACCTACCATTCAAGATACATCACTGCTTGACAGTGAGACTGGATTTTTAGGAGCAGATTATTTGATATTTAAAACAAGACAACTTGCCAAAGTCATTACTTTAGTATCTTCCAGTAGATACACTCCCTGTTCAAATCAATAAAATACCCATCCTCAGCTTTCATTAAGTGTGAGCCAAATGTCACCGTCTTTTAGAACTGTGCTGTAAGATTACAATATGTAGCTGCCTTCTGCTTATACATGAGCAAGATTGTGATAAGTTCACTTTAAAGCAGATTTTCGTCCTCTTCCTTGCTTCCTCGCCCTCCTTTCTTTTTTTCCCCGTTGCTCGTAAGGGTTTAATTTTCACTAGCTTGCCAAAAACATAATTATACTTGCTGCATATAAATACCCAGTGGAGATCAGAAGAGAAGACAGAGAAAGTAATTTTTAGAATTCTAAAAAAAATTGCAAATGTAAACTGAAAGTGCCAACGTGATTGGAAGTGTGTGGGCTGGATCACTAATTTCCACTAGGGCAGGCTTCATTCAAGGGGAAAATATAGTTAAATTAGACACACTTAGGTAATGAATTACTTGCATATCTCTAATGAGCACTTCAGATTACCTGCTATTAGAATTCTAGTACACCCAACCTAAATTTGGATGGGATACTGCCTACAGAATTCTCAGTTTTCAGGAAAAAGAATTACATTCACTAAAATTACACTAATATGTTAGTACACGGACATTTCATTTGGCTGTAAGATGTTGTGTGTCTTAATCTAAAATGCTGTCAGTTTATGTAGGATTTAACCATACATATAGACAGGAAATGCAGTCTGGAGAGTCCTTGTTCTTCATGTTAAATCGTGATTCATTTAATTCCAGTGAGGCAACTTTAGCAGATAGAAATAGCAACATTCCCAGTAACTTTTAACAAGTTCTGCTTGCTGATCTGTGTTTGGAAAAGCACAGAGTAATTCTGTGCATTAGTAGATACTAATTTTAAAGTTGTCAAGGCATTCACTTATCACTTTGTGTAACCTTTGATGGAAGGCTTGTCCGTATGTAGGTTGGAAAATAAAGTCACAGATACACATTTACATTATTTAGAGTTATGACCATATTTTGACTCAGGGTGTATTCCTGTCTGGATGGTTTGAAGAAAAGGAAATGCCTTTAGGCCATCAAGGTGAAATTCATATGGTCTGATCAGAAATCCCTTGTAGTCAATGAAAAGACTCCTGTAAATGCAAACAGTCTTTATGATAGACTGAAAACCTTCTCCTTCAAAGCTCTTCCTAGCTCTGCATTTGCTTATTTTATAGATTGTTTTTTCTCTAATAATATTTACTACCGAGTGTCTTTTATTGATCTCTTGTTCTCCGTTTTGTCCTAATACCTTTCTCCATCTGGGCTTTTATTCTGGATCTCACTATTAACTTTTGTAGCCTTCTATTCATGAGTTAAATCACTGTCTTTTGTCTTCATTCAAATAACTCTTCAAAACTCATCCCTTTTATGGAGCCTTTAGGGAGAATCCATTGACTTACAGAAATCTGAAATGCAAATAATATACTTGGCAAATATACAATATAGTTAATCACTTTCACTGGAAAACTGTGGTTTTCCAGCATATTTGGGAATATTCTTATTTCCTTTGTGTTTTTTCCATATGACAATTTTTTTTTTTCCTAGTTCATTATTCATTGTCATTAAAGAACTTCTCCATTTGGTTTATTATCACTAAGATTTTAATTTTTGCACGAGGTTCCTGATTTTATTTCCCTATAATGTTTGTGATTCACGCATGGGGTTAATATATCTGTGTATACAGAAACCCACTAGAGCTTATGCTTAAAAATTCTCACCTGCTGGTGTACTGTCACACTTCACTTTTATCAAGCAATCATATTATAAAAACACATATACAAGTTTTCCTGAATGTCTGACCAAGGTCAGAAGTAAAATACATGTTAGCATTGCAAACACTAATAAATTGTCCTGTAATCTTTCCTGATTTTTAAGCCTTCATTTAAGCATTACGTGTTTCTCCATGTAACAATACAGTAAACCAAAATGAAGTGAGGGATTCTGCAAAGTACCTATGTGTGATCGTGCAAGGAGAAATTAACACTGTGGATATTGCCAAAGGGTTTATTAGAAGAGCACTGACAGGTGGATAGCAATTCATTTTAAACCTCTCTGAAGATGCAAAAGATGAATAAACTAGTTGAAGGCAAAATATTTCTCTAGCCTTCTTGTATGCTTTAAAATGTCTGTCAACCTTTCCCTGTCTGTGTCAGGTCATGAGTGACATTTGAACAGCAATTTTTGGTCACATGTGGCATATCTAGGCTGTCTCTGGATTTCTCTTTAAAATAAGAACAATCTCTTCCCCCACCTCTATCCCCGCAAACTCAAAACAATCCCATAATTATTTAATTTCAAAAGCCCTTTGTATTGCCACTAGAAACAAATATACAAGTCATTCTTTTGATACATTGAATGAATACTGTATCTTATTTGCAAGATTTTTGTGTACTTATGAAGATTATTTCATTAGAATCAAATAATATAATAAACAAAGTTCGGTTTTTAATAAATCCATTACATGCTAGGTGTTGGTTTTTTACCTTGTGAAACCATCACAAGAAAGAGGAAAACTACTAATTTGGTCTAAGATCCATTTGTGCATACAGTGCTTAAATGTTGAATAACTTCTTTCTACTGATATAGTTCAACAAAAGTTAAAAGTAATAAATACAGAAAAGAAAACCAAGTCTACAAATATTTGAAAGGATAGCCTCAGATTTCCGTCAGCTGAGCTTGAGCTCAGAGTTAAATACAAAGGGGTTATTATGAATCTGCTTACTAATAATTGTGATTATCACAAACAAAAAGAATAATTGTTACGTTTACTTTGCACATGGGTCCTCACAAAACAGCATGTTATCTCAGGACCCATGTGCAAAAGCAAATATAACGGGGTAGCTATTCTGATAAAACTTACTGAACATCTACTCCAGCAACTTTCTTTTTTATTGAATGTGTGAGACCAAACACTTATCTCTGAAGAAAATATAATGAGAAGAAAAAGTAGGGCTGCTTGGCATAAGATAATATTAAATGCAAGACACTCGCATGATGTTCTCTTCAAGATCAGAAACTTGTTGGTTATGATTGGGTATGTTTCAACAGGAGGTCTGTTTTTTATTTTTGTCTTAAGAGGTGTTTCTCTTTACAGTTGACATCAAGCTTTAACATCAAACCTTCACATGTATAAACAAGATCAAAAGTTCTGAAAAACTTTAAATTCCTCAGTCAGCATCTCTTTTTATGAGCTCAGTCATAATGTTACTTTACACAGTGTAGCACGGCTGCTTTCCCTGATTCCTTCTAGTTATTTTTTGTTACCAGGTGAAAGAATTAATGGTGCTACAACCTGAGAAACGGAACAGCATCAGAAAATGGGATAAAAGAATGGTCTGGATCAAAAGGTCTGGATGTAAAGATACAGTTTTCATGGACAGACAAGGAATAGGCAAAATATTTCGGATTGTCGTACGCTGTTGCTTTTCAGTTCTCCAACTGCTGTGGGTTTTTAAGTTAAAGGACAGTGGATCTTCATGCGTAAACCTGCAATCTTGAATAATCTATGCAAGATCAAAGATAGATGCAGGGGGGACAGTGTCAGGGGTGCTCCTGGGAGGCAGAGGAAGTGGGCTGTAAGGGATTGACAGGAAAGATACTAAGAAAGAGGAGTCTTTGTGTTAAATTCTCCTTGCACGATCACACATAGGTACTTTGCAGAATCCCTCACTTCATTTTAGTTTACTTTATTGTTGGTTTTTGTTTCTTTTATAGATACCCACAAGATCAGGAAATGAAAAAGCGGTATACTCTCACAAGTTATATGATGTTTTCTGAATACCTAATGCTGAATACTTCTGACATTAAAGGGCATTTTGATGGTGTGAGCCACTATGGTTCTGTCAACCCTGTGGAGTAACTGGTAGCATCGACAACAGTGGGATTCCAGGGATTTACATCAATTAAAACTGGATTTCAGATTGAATTCCCTCGTTTTGCTTTATTTTATTTTGCCTTAATCTGTACAGAGACTGTTTTAAGTACCATTGCATATTTCTTCCCCGTGACTCTCACATTTGTCTGACCTTAAAAAGTTAAAGCTAGCACTCAAATAGGGTTTTCTCTAGTGCATAAAGCATTCCGATATGCATTTAGGTGTTGTCTGTTTCCATTTTACTAACTTGCTGTATAGTTCATCTAACTTCTCCAAGTCGAGCTGAAAGCCTTGTATCTGGAGCTGTAACTATCAGTGGAAGTAAATGAGTTGCCACTATTTACAACACTTTTTTTTTTTGCCCCTTAAGAAGCAGTAGTCAGGAAGACTGGAACAGGATAAAAAAAATCAAAATAATTGGATGTAAAGAACCTGAAGGTACAGCAGAGACGTCATATTTTTTTTACAGGTAACTGTAGAATTTGAATAATTTAACCTTTAAAATGTTGTTTATTCTGTTGTGATCAAGAGGAAAAAATGTCACTCCTTTCTTTTGCTGATGCCACTTACAGGGTATGATTACAGATGCATGGTGTAGGTGCTTGTGTACAAGAAGCCTTCATCTCAGTGAGGAGCTTTGCTGTGCGAAACAAATCAACCAGAACAATTAACAAAGAAAAAAAAAAAAAAGAAAATCACACTTAGATTTACCTAGAATCACTCTGGGCATTTACAAAGTGAAGAGTTTGTGTTATAAAACTAGATAAGAAAAATCTGGCATAAATGAAAAGAGCAGTTGAGTTTATTGCCCAAATCATGACCATTTCTTTGCTTTGTTAAATAGGTATTTGTGGTGACCCCATCTCTTGTACTCTGGAACTGGCACGACACAGTACAGTAGCTGGCTTCCAGTGGGCTGGGGCTGGCAGCTGTGGGTGTCCCCTCCGGCGTGGTAGGGCAGGGCCCCACTACCTCAGCCGAGGCAGTGGGGGCAGCCCCAGCCCTAGCATCAGGGGATGGGCTGAGGCCAGATTGGAGTCAGGCCAAGGTCTGTATCAGTGGGAGGAGAGCTGGGCTCAGGCAGGGCTGTTGGTGCAAATGGAGATGCTGAGTGGTAGCATATGCTCTTTGTGTGTTGTGAGTCCATGGTGTATCCTTTTCTGTGTCCACAGTGGTGTTTGCCATTGAAATTGCAGTCATAGGTGACTACATCAAAAGACATTGGGGTGACTGGCTCCAGGTGTTGTAAAGGGGTATTGGAGTACTGTGTCCCAGCTCTGGAACCCTCAGCACAGGAAAGACATGGACATCTTAGACAGAGTCCAGAGGAAGGCCACAAAAATGCTGGAGCACCTTTCCTACAAAGAAAGGCTGACAGAGTTGGGGTTGGAGAAGAAAAGGCTACAAGGAGACCTGGAGTTTTCAGGACTTGCCTTTCAGTACTCAAAAGGGGCTTATAAGAAGTTGAGGACAAGCTTTTCAGCAGGGCCTGTTGCAAAAGGACAAGGGATACTGTTTTTTAACTAAAAGTGGGGAAGATTTAGAATAAATAGAAAGAAGAAATTTTTTACAATGAGGGTGGTGAAACGCTGGCACAGGTTGCCCAGAGAGGTGGTAGATGCCCTACCCTGGGTAACATTCAAGGTCAGGTAAGACAGGGCTCTAAGCAACCTGACAAAGTTAAAGATATTCCTGATTATTGCAGGGAAGGTTGGACTAAATGGCCTTTAAAGGTCCCTTTAAGCCTAAACTGTTATATGATTCTCTGGTCTGTTTTACATTTTACAGCCTCCTGAAGTTGGATTGTCACCATTCTCTTTTCCTTGCTTGAGGAGATGCAGTTCAGACTACCATTGTCTGTCACTATGTGTATTAGTAGTGCTATGTGCTGCCTGGTACTAGTCATTGTGGCTCTGTGAAGATTTTTTCTACAATGACCCTTATTCATATAGTCGTATCCATATGTGCTTTAACAGCATTACTTCACCAATGGTGGGAAGATGATGGTGTGCTGGCTGCCTTTAATACTACTATTCTGGGAAAGCCAAGAGAAATATGTTTCTGGAAAAGTGAAAATAAATCAAGGAACTTATCTCTTACTCAGAACTTTGTAGAAGAACTTTATGTACTTTAAAACTCAGCTGATACACTCCGAAAAGTGGCCTCACAATGTCTTATCCTTCTGCATTCCAGAAAAAAAAAAAAGAAGAAAAAAAAAAAGAAAAGTATTTTCTGGAACATATTACTTCACCAGGTCTAGAATATATTCTGTTATATGCTATGCCACTGCAGATAGTCCACTGAAAATACTTTGCTTGCCTTATGAAGCATGGCCTGTGGCATGCCTTAGGGCATGGCACTTGTGGGGCTCAAGTGATAGCTGAGTTTCTGTATATGCACTGTATAGTTGCTTATACTTACTTCGACATAAAACAGCACATTTACACATTAGACAAGCATAAAATGGTCCATGTGGAACTACTTTCACTTGAGGCAGAATGTCCTTGTAGAGGTTTGAAGTGTGAAGTGAATTTTATAATTTTAAATTGTACAAATAAGCAGAAAAGAAAGTTAATTTCTATTCTTTTTCCTGTGACAGGACAGTTGAGGGGAAGGTTTTCCCCTTTTCTCTGCTTCTTTTTCTTTCAATTTTTTTGGGAAGGGTAGGAGAGCTAAGACAATTATCTTTTCCTTAAGCATATAAGCCAATTTCTAAAGGAATACAAAATATAATAAAGAACGTGGGAGAATGAATCTCACAAATCTGAATTGATACGTGTGATGAGTAACTTTATTTTGTGTTTTATTATGTGGAACTTTTTGTTTAGATGGGTGGAAAGTGAAATGAAAATAATTGTTCGTGGTCTGTTGGGAAAGCCTTAGCCATCAGACACACCAGTTGCATAGCTGAAAATATTTCAAGATGGATCTTACAGGTTGTACCACTTGTGTCCTACTGAAACACTGGCATATGCGGAGGGGTACTGGATTGTGGAATATATTGCTTTACCTTACAGGTTTTGGGGCAGACTTGCTGTTCCTGAGAGTTTTTTAAAATTTGTCCCCAACTTATGATCTTGTTATTTTCATTTGATATTGTATTTTTCCCTTAGGAGCTTTCCAAAAGGTGCTCATAAAAATGTAGTAAACAATTTGAATTACTTAGTTTTAGTGATTCAGATGGAAGTATCACCAGTGTGCAGTGGCAGTTCTTAGAAGCCTGTGACTCATGAAAAGCTGGAGTAATTCAGAGACCAAAATCTGGTCCTTTGAGTTTGCTATGCACTATGACTTGCAGAGGAGTAAAACTGAAGTCTCTCTGTGGAAGGCATTGGAACTACATCTGAGAGCAAATCCACTACGTCCCAGTCACCATAATACAATAGTACGCTGCAAGTAAAATGCCTGCTGAAACAGCTGAGGATTCCTTTTTTGCCGTGAATATGAAAGCTTTGGCAGTTGCCTTTTCAAACCTAGAATGTCTGAGTTTCATGGAGAGCTCATGACCGCTTAACGAGGGGTGGTCTCTACCGCTGCCTGGGCCTGAATAGACAGGGCAATCTGGAAATCAGCCTCTTTAGCATGTAGTTCACTATGTGTTAAGCCCCCATTTTAATTTACAGTCCATAATACAGTTTCTTTGGCAGGGATTCATAAATCTCCATTTCATCCGTACAACTGCTGCATGTTAATGGAACTTTCTTTGGTGCTGCCTCTATCTCCCACAAAGCCTGCTTCTTAGGACACATAGAATTCAGGGGTAGGAATATCACCTGATTCCAGTCCTTGCATTTACCTAGTGTTATTGAAAATGTGCTGGGACCTGACATTGCTATGCAGGCCCATGGTCATTAAAATTTTATCATATAAACCCTGACATCTGCACCGAAGAAGAATTGAGAGCCTTGGCAGAGGATGATCAAGTATTTTATCAGAATCTTCTGAAAAAGGAAAACCAGCAGGTTCAGAGCAGGCAGGAACCAGAATAACATTGCCTTTAATTTAAATATAATATAATGTCAAAACCCTTGAAATTGACATTTATCTACTGCAGCTCATCTTAACTTTATCTCCAGAGTGGCTCAATGTCCCATGGTTGCACAACAGTTCAAACCAGTTGCACATTATATGATTTTCGTATGTTCCTCCTGCAAGGCAGATATTCATCAAAGCATGCTGGAGAGCTAAAGCAAAAAGCAGCAAGCTATAGATTACAACATTGATTTATCAGGGGTCAGACACTCAGATTAGTAGGTTTAGAGGCTAGGCCCTTTGTGCCTCCCAGCATTGATGCAGATAGAAACTGGCAGGCAGATAATTAAGCGCAGTATTCTGCAGGTAAGACAATCAAGAAGTTTCAATTAAAATGAAAAAAAAAAAAAAAAAAAAAAAAAAAAAAAACTTTTTTTTGGCCAACCTCCAAANTAAGCTATTTATTGGCCAAACTCCAAACTCTTCCATTTTTAGCAAAGGATCAAAGGAAAAGAGTTTGGCTGGCTTGTGGTTTTACCAGGATTCTTTTTTATTATTAATATTTTGCTTGTGTATGTACGGTTTCCTTCTCAGCTACAATTAAAAAGAAATTAGAGAAAGAACATTACAAAATTAGTTCGTTTTTAAATATATAGGAAATACTGAGGAAATGAGAATTCTAGGGTAACTAGAAAATACAAGAAAAAGGGTGAATTTGAGCTAAATTTTCCAAAGTGATAACCCTTCTTTTTTCTCCTACTATCTGGATAAATATCTTGAGATTACGGTTTCACAGAAATTAAACTCCCACTGAAGACAAAGAGAGTATTTCTCACCTTCTCAGTACCTCTTGTATTAGAATCTAGTTCCCACAGGAGTACACAAAATATAGTACTTTGAATCCACAGCCTTTTGGCAAACTTTATATTCACCAAGTTGCCCCTAAAGAAGAGTAAGGTCCATAAGCAAAAGTTTCTGGGCCATAACCTGTATTTAAATAAATAAATAAAACATACCTGTTCCTTAAATGAAATGAATAAAGATAAAGACAAAACCAGGTCTACTGCAGGTAAAAAGTATTTCCATTCTCATATTTCATAGAATCATAGAATCATTTTGGTTGGAAGAGACCCTTGGGATCGTTGAGTTCGACCATCAGTCCTACTCTACAAGTTCTCCCCTACACCATATCACTCAACACCACATCCAATCAACTCTTAAACACAGTCAGGGATGGTGACTCCACCACCTCCCTGGGCAGATGATTCCACTGACTGACCACTCTTTCTGTGAAAAACTTTTTCCTAATGTCAAGCCTAAACCTACCCTGCTGCAGCTTGCAGCCATTCCCTTGCGTTCTTTCGCTAATTGCCCATGAGAGGAGACCAGCACCAACCTCTCTACAATGCCCTTTCAAGCAGTTGTAGAGAGTGATGAGGTCTCCCCTCAGCCTCCTCTTCTTCAAACTAAACAAGCCCAACTCCCTCAATCAATCCTCATAAGCCTTATTCTCCAGGCCTCTCACCAGCTTCGTTGCCCTCCTCTGTACTCGCTCCAGCACCTCAATATCTCTCTTGTGTTGAGGTGCCCAGAACTGGACACCAGACTCAAGGTGTGGCCTCACCAGTGCTGAGTACAGGGGGACAGTCACCTCCCTGCTTCTGCTGGTCACACTATTTTTTATGCAAGCCAGGATGCCATCGGCCTTCTTGGCCACCTGGGCACACTGCTGGTTCATATTTAGCCACTTGTCAAACGGCACCCCCAGGTCCTTCTCTACCCCACAGCTCTCCAGCCATACTTCCCCAAACCTGTAGCGATGCGTGGGGTTGTTGTGGCCCAAGAACAGGACCTGGCAATTGGCCTCGTTGAAGGCCATGCCATTAGCATTGGCCCATCTATCCAGTCTATCCAAGTCCCTCTGTAGAGCATCCCTGCCC
The DNA here is from genome assembly GCA_013400555.1 of Jacana jacana. Taxonomy (NCBI): domain Eukaryota; kingdom Metazoa; phylum Chordata; class Aves; order Charadriiformes; family Jacanidae; genus Jacana; species Jacana jacana. Next base: position 24,274 of record VZTM01002146.1, read on the forward strand.
TCAAGCAGATC
>VZTM01002147.1:285-14608 GCA_013400555.1 Jacana jacana
GAAATTTTTATATTTACTGTTCAATTTAATGCTATCATTTTTTACAGCAGTCTTCTGCCGCATTAGTTTTAGTTAACTCTTCTTTTTCCCTGTGTATCTTCTGTTCAGTGGTATGACTTGGGGCTATTTGCTTACACTGATCTTTGGCATTTACTGTGTGTGTATTTTTAATTGTTTGGTGGTGTCTGTGAAGCAGTAACTACTTCGTGGTGTCATCACTTGCCACATGAATGCTTCTGAACAATGATTTTACTGGCTGTCTTACTTCCTTACAGTTAATAGATACTTCAACCCTTTCCATTTTCTTTTTTTCACAAGTGAAAAAACAATTATCCAGTAAGGAATTACCCAACAGGAAGTACTGGAGAAGTAGGGGGAAACACGTCTGTCGTGTATAGAGTGTGCAAGAAAGGCATGAACAAAACTGAGCCTGAATGGATTTTTCTGTCCCGTCTCTTTCATCTGCATTTAAAAAACAGTCAGGACAAGGAGCAACATCTCCATTTGATGTTGCTGTTGAAGTCATTTGGAATCAGTACTGTAATGTATTCAGTCCTTTTGAGAGATGACTTTTGCATCTATATAATCTTCTGACTGGAAATTCAGCGATAAACTTTTGAAGTTCGTACAGGCTGCCGTCTTTCAAAGGATCTGGAAATCTTAAGTGCTTCTTTATGTCTTGTGATGATGTGGCATTACTTTGCAGACTGCTTTAAGGCTACTAATCCAACTGGTGCTTTCTAGTGCAGATATGTTCCTTTTAAAATCCTCCTTCTCTTCCTCTGCTTCTTGACTAACTTAAGCTGCCAGCAGCTTCCTTTGACTTCATATTTCAGCTTCATTACAAATCTTGCTATTAACAGATTACCATGTTGTTGAGACACAAACTCACTTGAAAGTTTCCAAGGCTGAGGCAAAGTCTGTCCATTCAGAGGCACACAGTAAACGCGGACCTGACGGAAAAGCCCGGAACAGTCTTCGAAATGGTAGGGAGTCAAGGACAGATCTCCAGCTGGACTAAGTTCAGTTTGCATAGTTATGTCAGTTCACATAATTTGAAAGTTCTCTTGTTTATCCCTCTATTTATATCATCTGTTGCATGCTTCAAAAAATTCCCACCGTGTGTGCTGTGGTCTGGTTTCATCAAAGTAACACTTGTTCTTTTTCTCACAGGCCATTCTGAAGCCTCCAGCTTCTTCCACAAAGTGAAGTCCCAGAAGCTTTTATCTCTGAACCATGTCCTTATATTTTATGCATTTCTGTAAGTTGGCAATTAATACCAGGATTGTCAAAATAATAGGAATTTTTCTGATGTTTACATAAATTAATATAACATAATCCAAGCTTTGTTTGAAAAAAAGAAAATGCTGGGAATTATGGCCATTGGACTTTTCAGACAAATACCAAAGCAAGCTTACTTATTAAATGGCTTTTTACTTTTAAAAGCAAAGAGTGTTTTGATTTGGGAAATGTTAAGAGTTTAATTACTTGCATGTTCATTTTACATGTCAATTAGCAAAGCCATACTCAAAGCTAGATTTTCATGTCTGCCTGAATGTCACTGATGGGTATTTCTGAGGTGTTTCTCAGAATGATACTTTTACTATTCAACATGTAGAAGCAACAGCTTAAATGACCTATAATGTAAAATTTTCAAGTACCTCTAAAATTTCCATTAACTTATGTGCCATATTTTTCTCTTGCAGTGTTTGTGTGTTAATATTTTCAACCTTCTACATGAGATATAAAATCAATGCCCTGGAGGAGCGCCTTATTTCCATCACGTCCTTTGAGTCACATCTTAAGGAGTAAGATACACTCTAAAATTCTGGGGCTTTAAAAGCTTTTTCCAGTATCAACAGATAACTGTCACGCTCATCTATTGTCTTCAGAAACTGCTGTGATACAGTAGGGCCCTTGTGGGCCTTTAGTGCCCTGTAGTTCTTGTATCTGTGCTGGCCTTATCTCACAGCTTTACATTTAAAACCTTTAGTACAGATGTGATATATCTTGGCATACTACTGCCTTGAGAATATTTCAGATAGCTGTAACTCCAGTGTAAACTGCTGAGCTCAGCAGTTCCTTTCAAAGGCACTGATAGGGAAAAGGTATCTGGCTTCCATCTTGATATTATTTGATTAGCCTAAGATGACAGAAGGGTCTTTGTAATCTTTGGGCTAATACATCTCAGTTGCTGGTATATTTTCTAAAGCTTTGGGCTGCTTATATTCTCTTTTGAAACTGTTATCCTGTCTTGCTAAAAAAAAAATAAAATAATTAAAGATCACCACATCACAAAACGAAAATGAAATGCACAAAAATAAACCCCAGCCACATCAAGGGAAGGCTCTTTGTGTGTTTGAAGAGGAAACAGCGAAAAGGGCCACAGTGGTAGCTGTAGTTCCATTCTGCAGCTGGAGTCATGGATGTCATCTGCCCCTGCATTTTTGGTTTTTTAATGTATGTTGCATGGGTAAGAAATATGAAAGTGTGAAATGGAGAGGCAGCACAGGAGGTGAGGTACTGTAAGCTGTATCAGCTTCCTGTTCCTCTCTTAGGACAGAAGGCTGGATACGCAGGACAGAACCAGACACTGCTGAGAGTACTGATCGGTTTCTTCAGCATTAAATTTTGCATTAACTCTTCACTTGTAACTGATTTTTTTATTTTTTTTTCCTGATCTGCTCTGAAAACCATGGCTCAGAAGTCATTTGTAAATCTCGGTGCAGCCACATGCGGCCCGAGTGGGAATGCAGGCAGCTGGAGAAGCACCACCTGAAGAAGAGAGAGGGGAAAATAGAATTCAAGTCAGAGCTGCATGTAGGCTGGATGGGACTGTCTGACTTGTAGCAAGACCTTGAATAAGTTTTCTTCACAATTTTCTTTGGTGACCCATCCGTGACAGGCAGGGTCACTCTGACAATGCATGCACTTGCGGTCATATAGAACAATGACTGTGCTGCTTAGGATCCAGCTACTCTCAGCTGCCTTCTGTAGAAAGCAGAAGGACTCATATGTATCTGTCAGAAGACAGAGCTATGTTCTTGGTAAAAAAATAGGAAGGAAATGGTTCTTTATCTTAAACAAGCTTGCATTTATATTTTGCCAATAATGCAAGGTGGGCAGGGTAAATCTCCTGCTTCTAGTAGGCAATGTCAAAAGTCATTTTCAAGATTCCAAAGCCAGAAGTTTGGCATGTTTTTATTAGCAGGACGCTGTGTCCTTCTTCTAAAGCACTCTTACATGACAAAGTCCAGTTTTCTGTTGATCTGATCCCAAACAGTACAAGATAAAGGGTGATCTAATGTGCATTTCTGCAGTGTCAAGGGCTTGGGCTTCTTGCCTTCCTCCAAGTCAGAGGATGTGGAATTTATGTGACTTTACAGCTATTTACACAGCAAATAAGTTGAACGGGTTTTTTTGTCTTCTGGAGAATAAGACCTCATAAAAAAAACGTAGCCAAGAGTGCAGAAGTGACTTAGGCTTTTGTTTCTTCTGTAAACACGTACAGTTCATGGTGTCACCACTGTATTCCCATTTTACATGTATCTCTCAGTTCTGCTTCCCTTTTTCACTCCCATTGCTGGCCAGGCATCTCCTGCACCTGACCAGCAGCCTCACGTGCAGCCCACACCTACCACGTCAATGATATGCTAGCACTGAAAAAGCAGGCTCCTTGGAAGTTTCAGCTGGTACTGCAGTGAGATATTTGTGAACTCACTTTAAAATATCCTTCAGAAGTGATTATTCCTGAGCCTGGCCCTTCACTTAGTTTCTTGATGCAGTAAAAGGGGATGACTGAAATCTGGTTTTGTATTTGTGTTTTGGCCCCTATGAAAATGGCAGCCTTTCTCTTACACAGTGGCAGTCTGTCTGCCTTAACTGTGCTTGATTCTGTGTCATTTGAGAGAGTCAAGGGCTGAAGGAGAAAGCAGCATCCTCATTTTTGATGGGAGGAAACCCTTTGGCTTGCTCTGTCAACTGGATGCAATTTTGCTCCCATTAGGGCCCAGCATCATTGATCTCATCAATGCTTATAAATATCTAAAAGGTGGGTGGTGGGTCAGGCACTTCTCAGTGGTGCCCGGTGACAGGACAAGAGGCAATGGGCTCAAACTGGAATACAGGAAATTCCATCTCCCAAATTCCATGAGAAAAAACATCTTTGCTTTGAGGGTGGCAGAGCACTGGAACAGGCTGCTCAGAGAAGTTGTGGAGTCTCATTCTCTGGAGATATTAAAAACCTGCCTGGGTGCATCCTGTCTAGGTGAACCTGCTTGGGCGGCAGGGTTGGACTAGATCATCTCCAGAAGTCCCTTGCAACCCCTAATGTTCTTTGATTGTGCAAACACTTACTTCTTCCTTTTGTTTGACAGACATGCTGTGCGCCAAGGTTTGGGATCTCATCTGCAAATCAACACTGATGCTCTTTGTGATGAATTAACTGCTAATCTTATAAAGTTGGAAAAGGTAACTTCCGATGGTATAACGCGAATGCTGATGCACTAGTCAGATTCTTGCCGAGTTTCTGTGGTCTACTGTTTTGAAAAGTGCTAAGTTACCCCAGGTTTGATACTAGAAGCTGGCATGTTTTCCTAGGCAAAGGACTGGGTTTGGGACTGTAAATTAGTCCAAGGACAAGCACACTGGTATGTGTAAATGTTTTGCCATGAGCTGAAGCTTACAATCAGAAACACTAAAAACCTGGGCACTTCAGGGATAATCATTTCATGTTATGATCTCACATGGTTTTTGCCCATCAAGGCTAAGGATTCTGAATTTAACCCTTATTACTATTTGATGAACTCCTCTGTCTGAGGCTTTCATTTGAGTTTTGGTCTTTTGATTCAGAAAAACGATGCTCACTGTCATACATAGTCAGCCTCTTCATTTGAAGTGTCTGGAATATGCCTGTTTCACTTGGTAAAACAATTGCTGCTGCACCAGTTCTGTAATTCCCTATACCTGACCTTCACTTTTTTACCATTCTCTAATTGTGAAGCTAAGTGCACTTGTTGACTTAAATTGGAAACCTGTGCAAAACAAAGGTGAGCATGCAGACTGTCTTTCCATTTTAGGTTGGGCTAACCTTGGCCAGAAGTCAGGTACCCACCCAGGCGCTCTGTCGCTCCCCTTCCTAGCAGGGCAGGGGGAGGAGATAGCAGGAGAAACCTCATGGGTCAAAAACAAGGCAGGGAGATTGCTTTGCCTAGTGATGACTACAGGAAAAACAGACTCAACTTGGGGAAAAACAATTTAATGTAGTGCCAGTTAAAAGAGATTGGGGTAATAAGAAACAAAGGCAAATAGTAGAACATGTTTCCTCCCCCCTGCCCTAGGCTCAGCTTTACTCCTTCTCTCCCATCTCCTCACCCCACTCCTGGCCCCCCAAATGAAGCAAGTTTTCTCTCTGATGCTGCTCTCTTCCTATATTTTTTGCTGCTGCAGCATGGGCTCCTCCAAGGGCTCCAGCTCTTTGGCAATCAACTGCATGCTCTGGCATGGGTTCTCTACAGACTGTATTGTGGACAACTCTGCTGAGAGAACCTCCTTCTCAGACCTTGGTGTCCCTTCTGCTGTTTCTGCCCCTCTTACTCTCCTCTCTGATGTTTCTCCACTTCCTTATATACACTTTCCCAGGGGCTCCACCGCCATCTTGGTTGCTGTGGGTCCACTGGAGGCTGCTGGAACTACTGCGTCATGCACAGGGCAGCCCCTGGCCTCTTCCCACAGCAGCTGCCCTTGCAGCTCCCTGCCCCTGTCCCCAGACCTCAACAGCTGGCCCTGATACAGGTGTATGAAACAGAACACGTGCACTGGCCCAGCATGGAAAATAAAAAAAGTATTAGTGGAGTGAAAACAAAAGTTACTTGAATTCCTGCGTGCTCAAGTCACATGGGATATTTTTGCCTCTGTTTCTAAAACTGAGTGTATGCCAAGGTCTTTCAACACCATTTTTTCCCCCAAAACTAAATTTCTCAAATAGCCTAAAACTGGTATTAGGGTCACTTTTTACCTGTGTGGCTTAGACTATACATAGACTGCCAAGAAGAGGTTTCTTCCTCCCATGTATCCACCTCCGTGGTTGTGGAAGTCTAGAGTAATTTTGCTAGCATAACCCTTCTGCATGCTCTGGATAATAACAATATGAATACAAGAAGCAAATGCTTACCAGATAGAATCTTTAGCCAAATTGGGTCATTTACGAGGTTACTGCTTTCCAGCTGTCTGGGACAGGCTGGCAAGATGGTTCATGGGAGACCTCACTTCGTTCCAGTGGGAAGCCAGCCAGGCAGGGCTAGGCTCTTTCCCACTCCCTTATATAGCCTCTGCTTGGAGACATAGTAAAAGGCAGCTGGATGGTTGGATCACTCAGCTGTTCCCAGAGAAGTGATCCTCTGTCCTGAATTAGAATCTTAAGTCATGTGCTTTTTTCAGTTAGTGTCAGCAGGGTCGGACCCTTAAAGTCCCACCTTGTACTTGCCAAACACTCAAGGCACAATCCTCTGCTGTGCATACAAGCTAAACGAGCATTGCCTGTGGCTGCCTATTGCCACGTCCCAGTGCTCTCTAACCTAGATGAGAAGTGGTTAGAACAGGATGTTTGACCTGCTTTTGCGCTGCAAAACGGGTAGAAATCAAATAGCTTTATGTTCCCCAAGCAAAGTCACTGGGATTGCTCAGCTGTTTAATGTGCCGTAGCTAAAACTGCTCGTAGTTGGCGGCAGCAGCTGACGTAGCATCGAAGTTCCTGTGTGAGTTGTTGTCTCTCCCCTCGCTTCCTGTGTGACCACAGCATTGCAAACTGGGGCACGGAAATGAGCTGGGAAAAACTAGCCAGTTATTTGCCAAGTAAAGAAAAACCCTCCAGCACAAGACTGTGTTGCAATGACATTTTCAGTGCGCCCTTGTGATTTTTACAAGCTCTACATCGTACTTGGAGCCAAGAAATTACCATGGCTTAGCAGAATTTTGCTGTGGCTTTTGAGTGAATTTAACAAGTTGTTAAAGTGCACCACGTGTATCAGAGGACAAAGCATGAGATTGGGGGAGGGAAAACATCGCCTAGTGATACCCATTCCCTTACTCCTTTGTAGCTTGTTGAAAGGAAATTCCTCTGTATGTGTTAAATTACTCTTATAAAATATGGTGCTTTTTACTCTGTTGCTTTCCTCAAAATGCCTCTCTTGAAAAAGGTGTCCATCTGGGCTGGAAATCATGTGGTAGAATTAGGAAATGGTATCCTTGAGCAGGAAGTACAAGGGCTTCTGAAACTAGAGTCTGAAAGTAGCTGTGACTAAACCTTCTGTAGCCAGAGACTGCTAGTTATTAGAGAGAACACGTGTGCCAGGGGATATGGCCCACTACATTCCCTCCTCTCTGCTTTTAAAGGACGAGGGGATGGAAAGTGTATAAATAGACTGTGTAAAATAGGTCTGTGCAAATCATCCTTGCTGTGACTGGCTGGCATTGTCTGTGGTGTATCAGGGGAGATAACCCATAATCAGTACACCAAGTCTGGCAAATGGGACATGTTTGCTAATGGTGAGAAGATCTTTGCTGCACACACATCATAGCCAGCAGTGTGTCTGAAGCTGTTACAAAGCTTTTTGGATTATCTACTTAAATCTAAGAGCCGCAGCTTTGAAATTTGAGACTTTCTGGGGTTTTGATCAAGTTCAAAATAGTTGTTTCTCGTCCCTTTCTTTCTGGCTCTAAGTCTTTTCTATCTTATTTTCTCATACCTACCATGAAGGACAGAATCTGTAGGAGGAAATGGCAGGAGATGCTCATAGTATGAAAACTAGGTGTACTGCTGGCTGGCCATACAATCACAGAATTGTGTGGGGCGTTTCCTTTGGTGCAGGAAGCATTTAGCATGAGTACCATTGGTATGAGTAGTTGTGAAAGGATTAACATACATACAGAGAGTATATTGAAGAGTATGTCTTGATTTTATTTTTTTCTTAAGATGATGTAACACTTCCTGCCTTCCAATTATTTTTTCTCTTTTTCTAAGATACAGAACAACTTAGAAAAACTACTTGAAGATGGTGAATGAAGCATGGGTATTCTTGGACTGCTTCAGACCTCATTCTTCTCTCTTGACAAACAGTTCCAAAGGAGTTCTGCTGGCCAGAGTTCAAGCTTCTTTGTTTTCAGTCCAGGCCAAGCTTAAACTACTGTTAAGCTCATGTCATAATGCAGAAAGTCAGTTTATTCTTGAGTATGTATCTATATGTTTTGTAAACATACATGTTTTAATCTACATGTATCTGTATGTTTTGAAAATATGGGGATTTTTTTTCTTTCTCTGTTGTGTGTGAAATAATGGATTTTTGATAGCTTGTTTGATTCTAGACTTGCTTACAACAGTGCAAACCTAGTGCAGCTCCTTCTGCCTCAGCATTTGCTTTCTGCTTATTGTCACAGAGGTGTAATTGGGAAGAATTTCAGTCACTGAAATTCAGACTGGTGCTGAAGTGTTGTGTGAATGAGCTGGTGTCTGTCTCAGCTATGGCTAGGAATCAGTGCTGTGCTCTTCATTTTTATTTCTTTGTGCCCTGGCATCCCAAAGATCACGAAACGGACTCCTCGGGATTTGGTTATGTCAATTCTGTATTTTTGAGGTGTGCTCAGTTCTCAGGTGCTGTAAAAGGGCTCGATTCCACTTTCTGTGGCTTTGCATCACCACTGAGGCTAAGGTCTGTTTCAGCTTCCATTGGAGTCAAGCCTGAAATATGTATGGACTTGCCAACCTACAGTCGAGTTGCTGATGAATGGCAGTATGGGTGTGACACATCTGCACAACTTGAGAAAAAAGGCTAAGTTTTTTGTCCACTCGTACAATCTGTCCATTAAGTCAGTCAGTGTAAAGGCCCTCAGTCAGCTTTCCTTGCTATTGCGTGGGGCTTTTGTTGGCTGAAGAAGTGCAATTTGTGCTCTAGTTGATGGAAACCTATTCTTGGTATGTGACTCCAGGGACCAATCTTTCCGCATAACAGGAACTGGTGAATTAATGATGCAGCAATACAATCAATCAGAGGAGTGAATGAAAAAGTGGACACCTGCTTTGTTGTATCATCCTGTTTTTTTTCACAGTGCCTAAGAGACAGGATAACTGGGGATTTTTAGCTTTCTGATTCACCAAGCAGGCTGGTTAGTTTTTCAAATGCAATATTTAGGATAATAACACTAGTATCTATAAAGTAACAGTATTGTTTATAATATGCTATGCATTTTATAACCATTTCTGTGAAATGTACCTACTTTGTTCAAATAAACTTTTTTGAAACAAGTGGCTCAGTACCATAATTTGGGTGAATCCAGTTCCATCCATTGGTTTTAGTCAAATGCCATAATCATGGTCTGAGTGGGTTTGTACCTTGTGTATGGCACACGGTGCGTGCAAAACCCTGTGCACAACACAGAGGATTAGGAACTGCATCCTGCCTACGTGCTTCATCTTACTCAGCTGTACCCAAGGTCTTCCCAGTCTGCAGAGACGGTAGGAGCAAATCTGACCCCCAGAGTTTTGAGGAAACTTTGATAGATTCCTCGAGTGATTCCTCCTTGAAGGATATTGGATGAGTATCGTATTGTTGAGGCAACTTAGGGAGCTCTCTAATGTGCCTGCCTGGCTCAAGATTCCACCTGAGCACGGCCTGGCACAAGTCTGAGATTTGACGAGATTATTGGAATAGCCTAGTCTCACAGGAAAGCCACCACAGTGGTTTTGGTATGGTTTGTTTTTTCTTTTCCTGTGCTTTTTCCTATTCTCTTCTTCCACAGTGATGCAGCTTATGCAACGTTTTGGACTCTGTCCTCACCCTCTCTCTTCTGTATTCCCCTCCCTTCTTCTGTTATTGATAAAGAATTGTAGTTCTGTTTATGGTCTTAAAATGGATGCTACAAGTCACCTTTATCAGAGGAAGTTCAAGGAGACTTGATTATATCCAGCAGCTGAACTGGGTTGCCCTGTTGCTCTGTGTCAGCAGCAAGGATGTGCTTTGCTGTGGGGAAATGAGGGAGAGGATATTTGTCATGTGCCTTATGTAAAGCTGGCAGGGTAACCAGCCGTAAGTGAATAAATTAATTACCATAGTGAACGAGTAATCAGAGGTGGATGCATGCCCTTTAGCCCGCTGGGCAGCATGCCAGCCTAGGCAAAGGTGTGACAATGTCTTTCAAAGGCAGGAGAAGCAAATTAAATTAAATGACGTTAAAAATTCTCCGAAGCAAGAAGTGAGGCTTAGTGCTTATGACATTATGGTCTCATCAGCTCACTGATGCCATTCAGCCTGGCCACCTCTTCTCTGCTCTTTGGCTGGCACCCTCTCCTTTTCCCAGAGGGAGGGTGTCATACAGATCAGAAGTGGGTGGGCAGTGCGGGTTAAGGTGTAGCGGTGCTGTACCTCCAGGGAGATGGAGACCTCCTTTGCACAACCCTGTGGGGGTCAAAGCTGAGAAGTTGACAAGTGGTTGATGGTTGACAAGTGGCTGAATGTGAGCCAGCAGTGTNTGATGTTATGAAAGAATTCTTCCCAGAAAGAGTGGTCAGTCAGTGGAATGGGCTGCCCAGGGAAGTGGTGGAGTCCCCATCCCTGACTGTGTTTAAGAGTCGATTAGATGTGGTGTTGAGGGATCTGGTGTAGGGGAGACCTTTGTAGAGTAGGACTGATGGTTGGACTCGATGATCCCAAGGGTCTGTTCCAGCCTGAATGATTCTGTGATTCTGTAAGTGTGAGTGGAGTTGTTTAAATCCTGTGAGTCAGTCAGAGGGGTTTGGCCCAAGTCCTGTTTAGGAGGGAAGTAGGACCAGGGGTGATCAGCAAGGAAAAGCTGCTTCTTGTACGAGTGGGAGGAAAAGAGTAAAAGGGGGTCTGTTGTCTCTCACAGCATAGAGGCTGGAAAACCAGCTGGGTTTCACCAGCCTTGAAGGACCCAGTAGTAGTATCAGGTTCTGTCAAGATGCTTTGAAACTGTGGATGTATGGAAGGCAACAGGTTCATGTCGCTAATGATGTGGCTAGTTGTACTTGCTGACCCTGTTAATTTTCCTATGGGTCTTAGCAAAACCTTCTTCAGTTCATAAGAGCGATTATTCTAAAGGAGAAAAAAAAAAGCCAAACAGACAAAAAGCTGCTTGATTTTCTTTTTCAGAAGATGAATTTTGAGGAAACTTACGAGACACTTTGGTGGTGGGTAGGAGTCATAGAAAACACCTGACTTTTCCATGTATGTTCTGCCATTGTCCAGCAAGTGGCTTCCTTACATACTGGCCTGGTGAAACGAATTTAAAGTGTTTTTCTCCACCACACTGGTATGAATGTATCCAAATAGCTAATAGGCTCTGGGAGGGTTGGGTAGGGGGGAAGCAGAGACACAACATGGAAGTATATTGTAGGCGTGATTTCTGATGGTTTAGAATTCACCTGTCTTAAGGCTACTGTCAAGAGGAAGAGTCCTCCTTTCCGTGCCTCCATTCTTCTATACTTGCAGTAGTTATTCTTTTATGCATTTCCACAGATAGCAGAAAGGAGGTGAACAAAGGGAAAATGGTAGTGTGGGTTTAGAGAGACTGGCTGATTGAATTAGCTTTCTGCCAAATTAGTTGCCTGAACTGGCTTGGGCTGAGGGGTATCAAGTTTATGATGCTGTTGGTGGGAAGGGTGCAGTTAGCACTCAAAAGAAGGGGAGGCATTATAAAGCCTCCTCAGCAGAACATGGAAGGTAGGAACTCGCGTTAGCATTTGCAGGAAAGGTGAACAGTTGTGTGTGTGTGTGAGAGCACGTGTGAATTTAGTACTATTGCTGCTTTCACCTGAATGAAGCACAGGGCAGGTGTGTACTAATGCTCTCGGCTTCCTGCCCTGCCTGCGCTTCCATTTCCAAGATTCCACCTCGTAGTCAGCTGACAAGCACTAAATAATCTCCAGGTTGGTGTTATCCCGGCCTCTGTGGGCTCTTGCTTGTCTGGTTTGGCTGCAGCTGGTAGTGAGGTATTACTCCCTCCCAAGGACCTAAGAGATTCTGCATTTACAGAGCAGGTGTGACACGTGATAAAGATCATAAAAAAAGCTGTCTATTTAGACAGAAAACTGAGCAAACAGTTAAATGGAGCAAGCAGTTCCTTCTTCACTCAGTGCCTGCGTGTATGCTTCTGTAAACCGCAGAGGAATGGCATCCTTTGGAAGGATTTTGGCAACACCTGCTTTCAGTTTGCCTGGTGAGACTATCTCAGTCTGACATGCAAATTTGCTCAAGTGGGAAAATTGACTGATCTCATTTGACACCTCCAAGTTTATGGTTTGAAACCAGTGGAGCTTTCTGCTAAACGTGGTTGCATGTAATGAGACTTTACAAAAGTCCTGGGTTTCTTTGCTTTCTTGGGTTATAAAATCAGTGTGATACAGCTTTATACTTGTAGAGCTTCATGGTAGCCAGTTGTTCAGCGAACATCCACAACACAATATATGCCAGTAAATTTCATTTAGTTGTCTCTTAATTTATTCCCGGTTTTTCAGTAGCCTTCCTGGATTTTAACAATCAGTCAAATGCATATGCTAAACCATAAACTAAAACAACACACACTATGCACTAACTCAGCAGCACTTAGAAGAGTTTATTCCCTGAGATTCACACATTATGATGCCTGTAACTATTTCTGCCCAAAATACAGTCATTTCACTGGTGCACATGCAGTTGTATTTTAGACCTTTCTGGATTTCATCCTGGTGGCTTCTACTGACCCTCCAGTTTCCATTTAGTCAAACTGGCCAACAATACTGTGCCTACTCGAAGTCTAAAATTATTTGGGTGACATGTGTTTCTAATGGAGGAAGTATACCAATATTCCAGCCCTCCCCCACTGAAGTTGCAAATGCTTTGCTTAATATCACTTTGCCTTTTTTTCCCCACAATGGGCAGTATTTGTGCCAAAAATCTCCCCTCTACTGGAAGGTCCAAAGAGCTTTCCAAGAGCATAGCTGTTGGTGGAAAGAATAACCACCCTGAGTTGGGCGTCTATTTACTAAGAAGACATCTGTGCCAAAAAACTTGGAGATTAGCTCCTTGCAGAGAGCATCCTAGAAAATTTCTGCTCTCCATACACATTTAGTACTGACTAGGCTCACTGGCTGCCACCCTCTGTGAATTCAGTCTAGATAGCTCTTCCCTACGCCCTTTTTTTTTCCCCTTTTGTCCATTGCATGCTGAGCCTGTGCCATGGTATTTTATTGTCTATGTGACCTTCTCGCCTTGCCAATTTCTGTACCGGCTTCATTTGGATACTGCTTAAAATTTCATTATGTTATTATAGCTGAACAGATACCCTTTCCCAGGCTTTACATAACAAACAGCAAGCTCATGCCAGGATGCATGATGATGTAGGAAGTGCATCCATTTTTCAGGGTGTGACGTTCTACATTAAGCCTCCTGACAATGGTTTTATTAGTCTTTGGCAATGCAGGTCGTTTGGGCTGCAATAAAGGCCTCTTTAACTGCTGTTCCCTCTTAATGGTATCGATAAGGTAATTTTCCACTGAGTAGGCATTTTAACAGTGCTTAGCAGGAGATTAAAGCAAAATCATTCCAATGTGCTGTCAAGTACAAAATGAAAAGCCAGCTCTTCACACTATCTGCAGATAGATGGATAAGGGCTTCTTCCAAGAAGAGAAGGTAATGAGTAACTCAATTATAACCCTTACATGCTGCACCTGGCACGCAAAGCGGAATACTGCTCTGAATCCTTCCTGCACTTAGAGCTGTCTCTCATGGCCATATGCACACGTGGCCACATTCTAGAGCAGAGGCAAGGTGGGAAGAAAGTCAGCTTAAACTAACAGCTGTTTCCAGGACGTGTGTAACGAACCATGAACCTTCTCCCACAGATTAATCATGTGGAAAATAAATGTTTTATGACACTGGCTTCTGATACCTAGTGCGAAGAGATGTCCTTCTATGTTTTCCCCCAAAACAGTTCTAAGTGACTCCACTAACAGCACACATGAAAAAAAATTAAAAAAAAATAAAAAAAAATCTGCATGAGCTGATTTGGAAATGGTCTGCCTTTTAGAGACTCTGACCCATGGTAATGTCTATAAGGAAGACAGCTGTTGAGCTCAAAGACTTAAACTTTTTGATTGTAGGAACAAATCTTCCACACTACTCTTCCAAGTCCCCCCATACATTCCTGGTTCTGAAATCACACTTTGACCATCACACTAACTCCTTCCATGAAAAGAATTTGTGGTTTGGGGTCTAATTGAACTAATGAAAGCGCAAGGGTTGGGTTAGGGTTAGGACTGTTGCGAGGTCATTTC
>VZTM01002147.1:14626-28532 GCA_013400555.1 Jacana jacana
TTTCCTTCTGAGTACATTTCGAGGGTGCTCAGATCAGGCTATCAAGATCTCCCATATGTAGTTACTTTCCCTCCTTCTGCTTATAGCCCATCCTCTGCCTCCATTTGCTTACTTGTGCTACTAGATGTAACCTGGATTCAAATGATGATCTGCTAAATAGGAACCCATCCAAAAATAGTTACTTTTCTAGCAGATATATAAAGAAGAGACTCTAGGACAGCCCAATATCAAAGACAGGCCCGTCGAGCAGTGCCTGAAATAGTATTTTAGTTTCACTGACACAGCTAGCTTTCCATTTATTGTTTTCTGTGATTTCATTACATGCAAAGTGAAAAACGTCACTGTAAACTGCAAGAATATTCTGAGGTAGTTTCTCTGTGCCCCCTCCCTGTACCTCTGTGCTTCCCCAAGGAGCTGCAGCACAGAGGAGTGGGATGGACCAAAAGTATCAGCGCCCATATCATAGGTTCCCATACAACTCTACTTGCAATCCTGATCTGTAAGCATCAGAGAAAACTCCTCTAAGGAAAAGAAAGGAGAGGAAAGGATTAAGGAGATTCAGGAGTTCAGAAAAAAAAAAAAAAAAACTAAACTACTTTAATGAAAATANAAGTATAAGCAAGGGCCTCTCTGCACCATCCCTTGGTGTACTCAGTCTTATCACTGTAAGATGGAACAGTGTCTGAACAATGTGCTGTTAATTTCAGACTTTAGTTAGTTAGAAGAGGCGCAGCTAAAAAAGTAAAATTACTGAACAGAAAATTGGTTTGTTTTACCTCAAACCAGGACAGCTGGGTATCCTGGGACATCCTAGGAGGATGCTTGGGATGCTCCTGAACTTGGAAAAGTTGGAGCAGTGCTGTGTTTTCCTTGCTGCCCTTTCCTGGCTCTGCCTGGGAAAGTGCCTGGTGCAGCAGATCAGTTCCACTCCCATCACCCCCAGGAAAAGTCCTTCTATAAAAGTACCTTCACTGGGAAAATTTTAAATCTCCAGCTGTTTCACCACTTTTGCTATCTGTTACTTTTGGTGATACCGCTGCTTACAGCTGTGTGCCACTGCTGTTGGATGAGGGAATGCATTTCTAGAGGATGCTCATCCCAGACTGCTCCCGTAAGGGGTTGTGGAAACCTTAGGAGAACTATTCCTCTCTATGTGGAACTTGACACAAATTTTCATAAGCAAATAAGATTGCACACAGGCTAACAAACCCAGCCTCATGACGTGGGGAGACTGCAACATTCTGATCAATCGTGCTGGAAGTACTTTTACTGTAACATCAAGTGCTGCAAAAGTTTGCCATCATTTCAGAATAATGAGAGTGTGCAATTTGAGCAAATGGAAAACAGGTGTTTTCTGCACCGAAATAAAGTCTTGATGTTTCCTCCAACATGTTTGTCCCCGTATCTGTCATCAGTCTAGAAAGGTTTTTGTCAACCTTACTGAGAAATTTGGAAAATCTGAGCCATCAAAAAGTAAATAGCAACAGCCTAGATTATCTAATCAATTTATAATTGAGAAATTGTCCAAAGGGCAAAAGTCTCTGTATTGTGATGGTTTTTATTTGGACTCTCAGGGTATTTCTCCACTGCTTTGCGTTACATACCCCTGTATAACGCATATGATAATGCAAGTTAAGTGTGAATTGCTGCAGCGGGTGAGTGTACACGGGCTCAGAGGTCTGAGCAAACAGTGGCTTCTGGCTGAGGGCACTGACAGCCTTTTGGCAGCAGTGCGAATGACAACTCCCAAGAAGCAGCACTACTGAGCTGCCAAGCTGCTACTTTCAATATAAGTTTCTTAAGGAAAAAGAAGTCAATAATATTACTGCCAGAATACTGTTGCCCTAGTGAGGGCACAGTTCAGGAAGTGCAAACGAGCCAAACAAAATAAAATATCCATTCCCACCTCTGTTGTAAGCTCAGTTGTTCTTCTTGTTCCTCTAAGTCACATGCAGTCGGCCCTTTTCTCTCCGAAGGCTGGCTGATGAGTGAATCGCTCACCTGCGATTTATCTTGGTAATAGTGTGCGTCATGAGCCAGGCCACGGCAGCACAGGGCTTTTGGAATAACCTACACCACCTGTCTTTCCACCACCTCTCTAGCACCTGCAATGAACAGCACATCAAAAAATATTTGTGGCCAGCTACATCATTATTATTTATTGCCCCACTCGTAAGGCTGAACAGCTGGTGTCTTTCCTGAGATTAAAAGTGAGTGTAAAGGAATCATCTCCTGATCTGTAAGGGTTTAACCATACAGTTGCCTGAGTCACCTCAGATACATGCATGCTGCCATCTCCTCTACCATGAAGCTCAGAATTGAGGCAGACTGTGACAGTTGACCAACCTGCCAGCAGTCACTTTTGTTAAAAACCAGTACTGCTGCTACCGTACGGTCATCCCCTTCATGGTCATATACTGCTGCTTCTTATCCCCACCAATACACACAAGTGCCATCAGTATGCATAATTCACTTCAAGGAAAATCAGCTGGGATTATTTACTGCAAACTCCAGAGTGCAAAGGTGTATTGCATCATCTCTGCCACATCAGCTCTGCTAAATAGACAAGAACACAGAAATAGGGAATCATAGAACCATAGAATGTTCCAGGTTGGAAGGGACCTCTAGGGACATCTAGTCCGACCTCCCCGCAGTCAGCAGAGACACCCCCAACGAGACCAGGTTGCCCAGGGTCTCGTTGAACCTCACTTTGAATATCTCCAGGGAAGGGGCCTCAACCACCTCCCTGGGCAACCTGTCCCAGTGGTCCACCACTCTCAGACTAAAGAACCCATTCCTAATATCTAATTTAAATCTGCTCTTCTCCAGTCTGAAGCCATTACCCCTGTCCTATCACTGGAGGCCTTTNTTCTGGTCTGCCAGTGTCCACTGCCTGCTCATGGCCAGCTTCTCATCCATCAGCACCCCCAAGTCCCTTTCCTCAGGGCTGCTTTCTAATACCTCACCCTTAGTCTGTATTGAGAGTGAGGTTCGTTCTGGCCCAGGTGCAGAACCCTGCACTTGCTCTTGTTGAACCTCATGAACATATGAGTAACCAGTTTGGCAGAGGAAGAAGGAGTTGAAAATGGGCTAAATCACATTTATCTTCTATGGGTAGATGTGGAAGATGCTGTTCTGGAAGTCTAATTCCCTTTTGGCAGCATTTACCTATGTTTAAGAGGGAGTTTAGACAGGACCATCACACATACACACATATAACCCCTGGTCATAAAAGAAAACAGTTAAAACTAGATGTTGTGAGATTCCCTGACCTGGATCAGAGAAAAAGCCTGCTGAATCAGGCAGCCAAAAGCTTCAGGGGCTGATTCACTGCCAGACTGTCCTTTGAGTACCAGTAAGGGTCAGACTTTTTGTGAACTCTCAGTATTTATTGTTCAGCAAGAAGGCAGCAGTGAACAGCCAGAAGCATAAATGATACAATCAGCATGCAAACTGGAGTGCTCAAGATGAATCTTGGCTGGCATAAATCTAGCAGATATAGAGATTTGAAATGCATGAATTAACACATCAGAGCTGATTTCAAAAAACACAATACAAAGTGATTGGTGTGGGGTTTCTTTTGTTGGTTGGTTTGTTGTTTTTTTTTACATGAAACATGCTGAATATTTGGACAATTTTTACGGTAAAGACTAAGCAAAATGTAACCATCAAAACAAGAATGCTTCATCTGTTCTCAGATGCTTTCCTTTGTGTTGTTGGGTGGTTGGATTTTTTTCCTTAATCACAATAGGTGTTTTTTACACTGTCCTACTGCTAGATTCATGCTCAGTTAATGAACTCTTAACAGATTTAGAGGTTTGGGATGATACTGTTCCATGCTGAATATGCCTGTCTATGCTTCATCTGCCCTAGCTGCAGCCTCATGTGTTAGCTTAAACTACACCTGGCTCCTTTCCCTGTTCTCCTCGTCCAGTAATTCACTTCTCTTTTTGTTCCTTTATACAATATTAAAAACCATGCTTTTTCAGTCTACTTTTCTGTGTATTTTGCCCCACCTTCCATTTTATTTCCCAACGTTCCTAGTGTGATACCCAGCATCTAAAAGACTGGTTCCAGGTCCTCTCTCTCCTCTGCAATACTGTCTGTGTCTTTCACCCTGGCTTCACCACTTCCTTTGCTGGTGGTTTTGCATCCCCCATCCTCATTTTCAAAACCCTTCCATTTTCCTACAGCCAGTGACCAGTTGTTGCCCTCCTATAGGTTCCCTCTTGAACAGCTGTGGTGCTTACCTGGCTTTGCAGAGAGTCACTTCACCACTAAATTGTCAGGGGAAAAAAAAAATTAAAAAAATCTGTAACATAGCTAACCAAAGAATATGGAAAGAAAATTAGACAAGACAGGGTCACAGGAGCCACTGTCAGTTAAACCTGCTCTGGAGCTCACCAATTTTAGGTTTTCTATCTTGTGCTCCGTCCCTGGCTTCTTTTCTTATTGCCCTGTTTCTGTCTCCTTTGCTGTCACTCCATGGTCTTACTTACCCTTCTTCAGCTAAGATCTTCACATTGTTTTCTCAACCTACAAAGATTCAATACCATAGCAAAGCTTAGGAGGATGGTTCAGCTTGCACGGTATCATGGAACGTCACCATAACCTTGCTCTGCTATTTGTTCTGCCTTAAACCAGGATGATAAATCAAATATCATTCATGTCAAATTGAAAGAAGGATTCACTTTATTATTTTTGGGCCAAACAGATATCCCTCATTTCTCGAACATATAACTCTGAGCATGTACACTCCTAAGTGAATCATACGAGCTAGAAAGAGCTCATATTCCCAGAATTCCCTCATTCTGGGAATATATGAGTATCCTGCATACTTCTGGTGATAAATGTGTTATAAAAATACCAGCAACTGCAGTTAAAAAATGTAGTTAAAAGAAATATTAACTCAAATAAGAGGTATGTACTGTACTTTTTAGAGACTTCTCACATACAGCTGCTACATGGTACTGAGAGGTTTATGTCATTATAGGTCAGTTTATATCACAGGCCAATGAATTAGTAGCCCCTTAAAATTTACAAAAGACAGGAGACCATAAGCTGTTAGTAATAATTTGGGGATCAAATAGAAGCCACAGGAGCAACAGAGATGGTATTTACACTCTGCTGTTCCTCAGTCTCTCATTTTTCAACTTGCACACTGTGATTTCTTTACCTCCATAGCACTCCCCTGAACAAGTGAACAGTGATGATAACTTCACTACAGCATCTTAGGGGGTTTGGGACACATCTCAAGGACAGTGCCTTGGAAGCATGAAATATGATTACCCTTGACTTCAGCTTTCCAAACTTCAGTGTAATGAAAGAGCCTTCCTCTGAAGTCCAGAGATCTGGCCTGCACTGTTTCTAACCTTTAATCCCACCTTCAAATCAGGTTGCAGGAAAACAGAGGCATAGTGCCAGAGGAAAGTAACATACTGCTAAAGTATATATTAAGCAATTTTTTCTTCCCTGGAGACAAGTACCCAGCTGAAATACTATTATTTTTATCCTCTGGCTTTTGGAGTTAATGTTTTATGTAACAATTGCGCTAATCAACTGAGCTTTTTGCAGAATGAAGCATATTCAATCACCAGCTCAGAAATAGCGTTCCCAGATGTGCTGGAATGTAGAAGATACTGAGCCGAAGAGCTCAGTTTGTGTTTTACACAGCTGGCTGGGGAAGGCGGAGGCTGCTCCGTGCAGGAGGGCTGGCAAACGCTCTGCCGCCCTGCTCCGGCTTTTGGCCTGGCCAACAGCGACACCGGGAGGAACATGATGATTTAAAAAAAAAAACAACAAAAAAACCCAACCCAAAACCTAAACAAAACCAAACCCACACACACGAAAAAACCCCACAAAACCTCTGCTGTGCTCTTACTATGCAAGTCCCTGGCCCAAAGTGGAGAAATGTTTCCCTGTTATAAAGCAATGAGCGGTATGGAAAATCAATGCTACTGGTGCAGCAGGAGAAAGGGAGATGGTGAACAAGTGTTTCTTGTTGTACCAGGCCAGGTACCTGTGGATACCTGTGTTCAAAACACAAGATTAGAGGAGTCGCTTTGCACTGCAAGAAGCACTTCAGTGGCAGCAGAAGTTTGCTAATAACCCAGTGCAATTAATCCATTCATTTTCAAACCACAGGTATGCAGAAAGTAACAGCACAATCAAGGAACACACATTTCAGGACACTAAACATGAAAACAAGTCCTTGTCAAGCCATTGCTTCTACTCAATAATTTTATTATATGTGATTAAGACATTTTACCCTTAAACATGCCTTAAAAATTTTTGTTCTCTTCCACACAGGGAAATGAGAGTATACACTTGTGTGATAAATGCCCATCACATTGGTGCAGCACCAATATGGCAAAAGATTTCACAGAATCATGGAATGGTCAGAGTTGGAAGGGACCTCCAGAGATCATCTAGTCCAACTCCCCTGCTAAAACTGGACTGACCAGACACAGCACTCAGGAATCCATCCAGGAGGGTCTTGAAGGGGACTCCACACCCTCCCTGGGCAGCCTCTTCCAGGGCTCTGGCACTCACCATAAAGTTTTTCCTCCTATTGGAATGGAACTTCCTGTGTTCCAGCTTGTGTCCATTGCCTCTCCTGTCTCTGGGAACCACTGAAAAGTGTCCAACTCCATTCTCAGTCACTCCACCCTTTAGATATTTGTAAGCATTAATAATGTCTGCCCTCAGCCTTCTCTTCTCCAGGCTAAAGACTCCCAGCTCTCTCAGCCTTTCCTCATAAGGAAGATGCTCCAATCCCTTTTTTGTCTTTGTTGCCCTGTGCTGGACTCTCTCCAGTAGTCCCCTGTGTTTCCAGTGGTGGCTTCACCAGTGCAGAGTAACGGGGAAGAATGACCTCCCTCAACCAACTGGCCACACTCTTCCCTGTGCAGCCCAGGATTCCACTGGCCCTCTTGGCAACAAGGGCACATTGCTGGCTCATGGATAGTTTATCCTCAGAAGTGCTTTCCAGCAGGTCCACCCCAAATCTGTTGGTGCGTGGGCCTCTTCCTGCCCAGTTGCAAGACCCTATTCTTGCTTTTGTTGAACCTCATAAGTTTTTTCTCCGCCCAGCTCTCCAGCCTGTCCAGATCACACTGGATGGTGGCACAGCCCTCTGGAGTGTCAGCCAGCCCTCCCAGTTTGGTATCATCAGTGAACTTGCTGAGGATACACTCGGTCCACTCGTCCAGGGGGGACAATTTGGAAGACAATCCAGGCAAAAAGCTCTCCTGTTATTAATGCTGGTTTTGAGAACAACGTTTTGATTCATGCAGAGACTGGAATGGGTTACTATAGGCTAGAGAGGAACATAGGCAGCTGCCACAAAGCAAGAGTTCTGGCAGCCTCATGACTTCGTTCTCATCCAGAAAGAGCACGTAGCACTGCAGCACGAGGTACTACAAGTGTGTTGGTCTGTTGGTACTGAAAGGTGAGACTGGGCACGTCCCCAGTTGCTTTAAATACAGGGCTGCAGGGCTGCGAAAACCCAACGCTGAGACACGGTCCTGCTCTGAGGTAAAACAAGCCAATTTTCTGTTCAGTAATTTTAGTTTTTTAGCTGGGCCTCTTCTAAAGTCTGAAATAAACAGCACATTGTTCAGAAACTGTTCCGTCTCACAGTGATAAGACCAAGGGATGGTGCAGAGAGGCCCTTGCTTTTACTTCTTGCTAGAACAAGCAAGGACAGGTAATTTTGTCATTTGCCCCATTGGAGGGTGGGAAGCGGNATCTAGACTCCTGAATTTCTTAATTCTTTCCTCTCCTCTCTTTTCCTTAGTTGGGGGGGGGGAGGAGAGGTCATCATCTGTCCAACTGGTCAAAGCCACCACAGACCCACTACTGGCACGTCGTGCTGCTGTTTCCTGGAAACAATCCCCAAACCAACTCCGCTACCAGACACAGGCACGGGATGCAATGGAACGGAAGAGTCGCTGCCTGCAGGTTTGATTTTTCTCTGCTCATTAAAAAAAGCCATTGCTCCGTTTGTTTATCAGTGCCAATTAGCTGAATGTGTATTTTTTTCTCCAGTTAATAATGTGGCGAAAAAGAAAAGAAGCTACTTGCAAGCCTGTTCCCATCAAGGTCACTTCACAGTAAGCAATACTGTGCTAGGGAATGAATTATTGATCACGTGTCATTTAACACTTGTTTTTCGGGGCTGTTACGCACTCAGTGGTAATTAAGTTTATGCAACAGTGGAAGCTGCTGATAGAATTTATATTAAAACTGTGAGTTCCACCCCGTCACACGTACCGGTAGCTCCGAGGCACATTGTATGAATTCTCAGATTGCTCTCCCTGGGTGAGATTACCCAAAGACAGCTCATGCCGTTTGCAGTCTCCTGACTGGACTTCCCAAATTAAAGCAGAAATTGAGAAACAGGGAGCTTACAGTATCTGTAAACCTCCTTAGTTTAATACTTTCACCATTATCTTACCTGCTGATAGGCCCCTAAATCCTTGCCAAACCCTATTAGAATCTGCAGCTGTCTTTAAAAGGCACTCTGCCCAGAGAGACCTCACTGGAACTCTTTCAGTCAGTCAGTTTGGGTAGGATTCTTCAAGAGTTGGTAACTAAGTGAAGGGTGGAGAGAAGAAAACTGCAAAAGGTCATCTCAGGAGTTCAAAGCTGCCTGGGAGCTGGAAACATTGCGATTCCTCCCGTTCTGCCACAGCAGCAGCTCAGTGACACTGTGGATAACGCCACCTCTGGAGCAGTAACTCATACACTCAGCTAAAGTCATGATGAATTTGTAACCCTCTTAGAGAGAGAACAGATCGACTGCACTTAGTCACAGAACACACAGAGGTAGCTACACGAGTATTTCAAGCTGAGTCCTCTGCAAGACTTCTCAAAAATTTGTGTTGAAGAGATTATTATATGTCAAAATGTCAAGTTAAGCTAAAAAACAATACTAAAAAAAATTACCATGCTTGCTGCAGAGTCACTTTCTTGATCACACTCCTACATTTTTTTCCCATTCACGCTGATTTTCAGATAATGATTTGACAGCCAGTCAAACATCAGACTCGCCAGTCCCAGTTTTGTTCTCTTCCATGGCCTGAGTTCACATGTCTGAGGCCAGGTGGCAGAGTTAAGCTTACTCATGTAAATTAAACCCTGGGACTTGTGAAATTATTTTATCCAGGAAAAGTAAAAAGTCCCTTATTTTCTAGCACAACCTATGTTACATAATGAGGCTATCCAAGCCAGGAGGAAGAGAAGAGAGAAGTTCTTCAACTTATTTCTCATCGTTGAGAGCTTCACAGGAAACTTCAGTGACACAGAACAGTGCTGGAGAATACAGCTTCTATAATTTGTCCTATTTTCAAAACAATTAAATTTTGGAATCAGATTGCTTCTTTGCCCTCTATATGCTGATTTACCCACCTGCTTTGGGGAGCTCAGTTCCTTCTGTGTGCAAACACACAACATTCTTTCCATGAAACCCATTTCCTAGTTAAACGTCTGAGCACACCTGGCTGTAAGACACTCAGCTGGAAAACAAATTTTAACTTCAGTAGGAAAAAAACTTTGGCTGCCTACTCTTTGCTCTACAGAAAGGAACACCCAAAATTATCTTCCACAATACAGATGTTAAATTCAAAACAGCACATGTTTTAAAGATAAATACTAAGGTGAAAGAAGACCAGCCACCAAGCACTGTGGTATGTTGGACCTTTAACGCAATCTGGATGACATTGCCATTGTAACAGCATCAAAATAAATCAAAAGCCAAATCAGAATCCTAGAATCTGAGCCCAAAATGAACAGCTCTGCCACACTGAGAGCTATGGAAGTTTGATACATAAGACTGAGAGGAAACCTCAAAAAAAAAACCAACATTAAACACCTCAGAAGCTGCTCAGTGGAAAGGTAAAATCAGGCTAGTGCCTTTTCTCATCCTTGATCTGAACGAGGCTGCTAGATGAGGTGCTGACAGCTATAGCCTTCAGCAGCCAAGAGAAACTCCTGCCCAACGTGAAGCACAGATGAACAATTTACTCTTCCAGAGGGAATTTGCTGGGGAAAAGCATTTCCTCCTGGCAGCACCTCCAGTTCTCCAACAACTGGCTCGGTTGTAGGGTGTCACAAGGGCTGTGACAACCTGAGGTAGCTGTGATGTTCCACTAGATGCAGCAGCCCTTGGTCTTACCTCTTGTCTCCCAACACACATTTCTAAAGGGGAGGCAGGGAAACTAAAGCAGTTCCTTTACCCAGCGATACTTCTCCCAGCCAGCAGCTCAGGGAGTGAAAATGGACTCAACTGAGCGCTCCTGCTCCAAAACAGCAACGACAAAAAATCCCCTAGGAAGCCAAGATATCTCACAAAATGTACCTTTATTTATGGATTGAAAAATAGTCCTCTACTGCCACCCNAAGGCAACAGAAGATTATCCAGGCTGCCTGAATCCCAGTTTGTTAGTTTCAGTCATCCTCCCTTCCCCCCAAAGACTACACACTTCTCATTTGAAGACTGAAGTAGTAATTTCATACACTGAAAGTGAAGCAACATTACAGTAGCTGATTTTTTTTTGCCAGAATTAGTATCCTTGCTGCAGACAGGCTTCAGATAATTCATTCTCTTCACCATAAGGCTTAGAAGGTGCTTGGTTCTGAAATGCTAGGAGAGTTCATGGCACAGCCATTCATAGGGCTGTTACTGAAACTTGATTCCTTGAGCCAAAGGTAAATCCTTGCTGTAATTGATCGTACTGGAAGAGAAACAAGTATTTCAGAGACAGATCTAAATCTCAGAGACAGATTATGCAGTTCACTTCCCTCATACAACACTTCTGATTTCTCTCACACGTATATAAAAGGCTTCTGTAACCAGTTTGCCTATTTAAAGCTTTGAACCAAATTTACACTGGTTTTCAATATAGTAATTATGTATGGGGGAAGGCCACATTCGCTGTTATCTCCTCCTTGATAGATCAAAGAGAAAGCAAAGTTATCATCCCCTATTTAATCTCCTACTAAGAGAATGTCCATCCAGGAAAATCAAGGTGGGATTTCTCATGTTCATAAGCCTTTGCATGGAGACCAAAGTTAGCACCAGTAAAGGCCAAGGGAGGCCAGCAGAGGGTGGGAATGGTCAACCACTGCAGGCTGTCAGGACATTTGTGGACAGACACCCAACGTGTAACTAAACCACCCACCACTGGCAATACTGTACTGGTTCCCTCACTGTGGTTGCCACTTCATGTTTTTCCCGACAAGTTTCAGGAATTTAATTTTTAGCTAAGTTTAAAAATCAGGCAAGAGGGGAAAAAAACAGATTTGTTTGTTTGTTTGTTTTCTTTTGAGGAACAGTGAGTAAAGAAAGGTCTTTACTTAGACCCTTCAAGTTATCTTCTACAAGGAGCACAGATGTAAATTCTTGCATGAAGGCAATTACACTCATATATGGTCATCTCACATTAAACAAAGATACCCTCCTGTAGTCAAGGATTTACATGTTTTGAACTTTTACAAATTTATGCGTAATTTACATGTATTTGTAATTTTAAAAGTCTGTCTCACCAAGTAGACCGTCTCATATAAAGTTTCCACGAGTCACTTCCAGATTCTCTTCCCCCACCAGTATGCTTTTCACCACCTGCAGGAAAAAGGTTATAAATGAAAACTTGAAAGTGTTTTTGAGCATAGGAATCTGGATTAAGTCCAGGAGGTGAGACACTTTATAAAAAATCCTGGGAAAATGCATAGCTTTGCCCTTGTTCCTATATCTGAAGTAAATTACCAGAACACCACATCATACAACTCACACAGCAAGCTCTCTCCTCATGCTGGATCCAAAAACCATCTGCCTGGAGCTTAAAGAAACATCATGCTGGCACCAGTGGGCCTTAATTTAAAGCTATCTTGTTTAAACAAGAGACAACAGTGCAAGAATGTGCTAGTTCTTGTACTGCTTTAATGGTAAGGTGAATATTTCTTCTTCCCTCCCCCTCAACTTTCTGCAGTATATACAAAAAAGAGAAACAAAGGCAAAAATTTTCCACTCAGCCACATCTGTACACACATTCAGAACACAGTTCTGAGTTACATTCCCTTGATGAAAAGAAAAACTGATACATGAAACATCTTAAAACCAAATACAGTTATTTTAAAAAGCTTAAATCCAACTACCTCTAGCCCATTTCTGTTTTCTGCTAAAGCAGTATGATTAAAAATTAACTTCATTGACTGTTGAGAGCAGGCCCTTTAAGAGGGGTTGCTGGGAGAGCATAGATGCAAATGAGTGGAAGTAAGTGAAACGAAGTATAGTGAAAGTGAAACTGGGTGTAGGAAGCAGCAAATGAGACAAGGGTTGTAGCCAATGATGGGGAAACTTTAGGCGAGTGGAAAGTGCGTGAAAAGCTCGTGGACAATATCCCTCTCCCTATCCGAAATGTAGTGCTTAGCGAATGAGGACCTGTGACTTTGATTCAAACGTGGTTCTGTCTTCTGACTGGATTGTACTGCTTTCTGGTTGGAGAGCTTTCTGAATAAAGCTGAAGCTGATCTACCAATCATCTGGATTGCGTCTGGCTTCACTGCTCCTGGCCGCGGCAATTGACTTTTTTCAGATTTAGTAATTTAAATGGACTGATTTAAACCTTGAAAAATAAGATGAGGAGTCCTAAATTATGCCAGTTTTACAGTGCTAATGCTTTGTTCTCTTCCAGAGTCACTAGAAAAAATAAATTCCCCACCTTCAAAAAAAATAAAGCCCGAGGAATACCACCAAGTCTCTAGACCTGATACTAGAGGCTTTAGCTATTTAAAGGATAAAGAGAAAAGCACAAGTAACATACCAAAAGCACCTCCAATCTCGGCCCCACTGGTTGGGATGTTGACATTCACAATGCCACAGTCAGATCCCTTTGGCCTATAAACAAAGACAAGACACAGTTGCTCCTCAGCATCAGAAAAGGCTTCTCCCTTAAAATGAGGGCTATAAAATGCTCAACTAGCATTGTGCATACGTTTACAAAAGATGTGAAAGACTGTGATCTTTGCTTCCAGAAGGTAGAAAAATAAGTAAAATTATACCCAAGCCAGCGGAAAATCCTTCCCAAATCTTTGGTAAAGATACTGCTGGAAAGACCTTGTTTCACTTCATTATTCCAGGCAAAAACCTCCTCTTCCTCCTAAAAGGAGCAAGTATCAATGGTTAAGACATAATCATTCAAAGCAAAGCTGTTACAAAGAAGCACTGTGAGAAAAACCCCAATATACCACAGCCACAATGCAAATCTAATGAATGCTGCTCGGCAAATACAGGTGCACCAAGTCACCTCCATCACTGCACAAAACACACAGCCTGATTTTGAGCAGGATGACACAAACAATGAAAATCTATTCCTGTACACACCCTCATCTTAACTCCAGCGCTCCTCACAGAACATGCATAAATGTAGCTACACAGTGAGGTAAGCTATTACAGTGAATACCCCACAGCACAGAACTACAGTTACCGCTTCTTGAAATGCTGGGACAATTACGTGAACGTGACATATACCTGAAATCTCTCTCCTGACTCTTCTATATATCCTTATATATACCCTATATATCCTATAAACCTGACTAATTCCCCATCGTTATTTTACCTTAAATTTCAGCACATACAGAATGGGGGCAAATGTCTCAGTGTGGACAATAGGTGCATTATGAGGAAGGCCAGTCACAATGGTTGGTTCAACGTAGTTCCCAGGGCGATTTATAACCTTCAAAACACATACAAGAAGAAACAACTGAGAAAGTTCAAAACCACATCACGCTTAGTACTACTGCAGGAAGGGAATGCTTCATGGTCTGATTGTCATAGTTGTGACTAGCAATCAGAAACAGAAGGCCAGGTCATCTGAGTAGGTAACTTAAGTATTCAGAACACAGA